>JBAIZZ010000216.1:372945-481313 GCA_037355905.1 Heliconius aoede | reverse complement strand
TTTTTTTTTGTGATCGTTACTTAATTTAAATTGTTAAATAAAACATGTTTTTAAATTTCATTACTTAATTTATATTAACGTTTTGTTGTTTTTATACTATAATGATTTTAGTTTAAATTCCTAAACTCCTTAAATGTTTATTAACGCTCGAAACGATCTAAACGAATGCGGATCTGGCCAAATTTGGTCAAAAGTCGTATTCTATTTTGATACGGCCCATCCGATGGAACGTTTATTATAACTTGTTGCAGAATGCAAAAAGAATTTGGGCATATTTTAAATTTTGTATTAAAAGTTAGTTATATGATAGCAGATTTAATGACATTTATTAGATTATTTTTTTGTACAAACTGACATTTTCGTAGTACCTCTAAATCCCAATTTCTAGATTTTCTCAGCTTCACTCTGTATCCGTAATATAGCAAGATAGACAAAAAAACCTAATATTAAAATTATGTAGGTGTTGAAGGGCGGTACTCGTCTATTTACTTTGTTTTGCCGGAAAGATGAACGTAAAATGATTCATTGTGGCGATTGAACCCACAACCTAGGTGCTTATAGTCAGACCCCGTGCCACAGCGCTACGCCTATTTCAAAAACAAGTCCAGATAATTATATATATATATATATATATATATATATATATGTTCTTACAATCACTTTACCTATTTTCACATATAATGTTATTACTCTATAATTACATTTTACTAAATTTGTTATTAACATTAAAGAATTCGTTTCATAATTGTTAACAAAAAAAAAACTAGTAGCTGCTACACAAGTGACAAGAAAAAATGTTGTAGAATGTACAAAGATAAAAAAAGATCCGTAATATTATTATATTTAATCGGTTATATATACTTGTGACTTTAGAAACGACATATTATAATCCCGGTTTGAATGTATCCTCGGTCCACTGGCCAATTGGCCAACAGCGTTTAAATGATCTCGTTTCTGATATGCGTGGGTACAAACTATACAAATATTAAAATTGTACATTTCATAAATTCTAATAATTATATTTATATTTATGTCTACAAAAGTTATTTATCTGCCTGCATGTTGAAAAACATTACTTTAATTGTTGATTAATTTATTATTATTTATCAGTAAATTTTCGAGTTATTACATGATTTATGACAAATTATTTGAAAAACTCTTTGGAGGTGAAGATTTATTTAAATATATATTCTATTTCTTCGCTCTGGTGTCTAGGGAAAGTCCTTTTCTGCCACTCAATACGCATGAATTCGGCAGAAAGTGGAGAACGGAGTGTCTCAATATTAGGTTCCCTCTGCCTACCCTGCTTTGTGCGGGATGAAGCGTTAAGCTGATTTAATTTAAATAGTGCTTTGAACAATTAAATTTAATATTTAAGTAACTTTGTATTTTTAAGGTAGGTAAAGGTATTTTTAAACTAGGTATTTTTAATAAATATTGTAAGTATTGTATTATGTGGTATCCAATATGACTTACTGAAGTTTTGACATCCATGATTTTTGTATCATCAGCACGAACGTTTGTAAAAGATGCACTTGTTATGTCACTGAACACTGCATTCACTTGGTCCACATGGCTGCCGGGTTTGCATTCGTCTCTTTGACAATTGTTATTTAGGCCTCTCTCGCCCTCTCCGTGTGGCCGGCGACGTCGAACGCGCCTGCTCCAAGCGGCAAAGCGACTAGAGTCGTACTGAGAGTGTTGCAACAATCTCCAAGGCTTATATATGAGATTGCACGCCGTTGCTCTTATAGTATTATTGAATTCTTAACAATTTTCTTAATAATGGTCTATAATTTTAGTTGTATTTTTGAACTAAATGTCTTGAAAAAGTTGGTCACTGCAAGAATCCCGTTATGGGTCAGTTCCAAGATTTTTTGATTTTTAAACGTCGACGTAACATACATAAATGTTCACTAAAAAACCTAATAAAATTAATATTTGCACTGAATGTTTCATAACATTATTAAACTTGCATAATATTTGACACTATTTTGTGACATATTGCAATTGCAGTTGGCCAAGTGCACTACTTAGACCAATAATTAATTGACCGAATCGATCCAAAAATGTTGAATCACATATATTTCTGAAGGGGGAATCGTGCGCACCCTTTACTCGACTGGTGGTTGTGCAACTGCAACCGAGGACGTATTGCCCATGTGTTGAATCATACGGGATTCGGAAGGTAGTGTTTAAGATTCAAGACGTTGCGTCGATTAAAAGGATGTACGTGCTTTGTCCAAGTTCAATGATTTTAATGTTATAACGAACAACTTCTCAATGGCGGACTTAGGTCAGCGTTTATTTTTTTTTAGCTTCACGGTGTATCCCGCAAACAGCGTGTAGGCATAGGGACAATACAGTACGTTACGCATTTTCCACAGATTTCTAAGAGCATTGCGTATTGAATGGTGGAACTCATCGGTGGGCTTTGCCCTGGACACCAGTGCGAAAAAAATAAAATATTAAATATGACATATCATGAAGTGGAAGTCGAACCTACATCTTGTCGCATTGATAGACGAACGCGTCTGCCCTTGTGCCACAACGGGCCTCATTATTTTAATATCTATTTAAAAAGTACGTAGGTCTTTATATTTTCATTTCTTCGCTCTGGTGTCGAGGCAAAGCGCGGCGTTCAGTTCCACCACTTTACACGCAGTGCCTCTAGAATACGGCGGAAAGTGGGGATTGGAGTGTCTGAATACAAGGTTCCCCGTGCCTAACCTGCTGTGTGCGTGATACAGCGTGAAGCTGATTTAATTAAATTTTCTATTTTAAAAAATCTTCATCTTATCACAAAGGAATGGTAAGATATTCTTAAAATTTTATTACAATATGTACTAGAGCAATTGTTTTATTAAACACGTGATTGCATTATCATCCATAAAATAAATATGCTTACTAATTAAATTATCTATCCACGAAATACACAAATAACACGTAGGTAAGCGCTATAAAAAGATAAAAAGGAATATGTTAATTGTATATATAACATATTAGCTTATTTTATTACATCATCAACAGACAGATGTTCCCTCTGTCAGGACAAAAGATACGTGCCACAACAAAGAAAAAAAAACAATATTATGTTAGCGATTTGGATTGACAGTGTAATTAGTGGCTACAGTTTTATTACTCTATATCTGTATCAAAAAATCTCTTGACATTAGTCAAAATGACGTATAATTAAACTCAAAAGACTCGTTAATTAATAACAATTACATACAAGTAAGTAGTTGTTGTATTTAACGTTTAAATGACCTCCGTTTAAATTTTTCATATACCATTATATTTTATGTTATGCTTATTAAAACCTATGTATGTACGTATACCGTACAAAGCATAATCGAATAATTTGTAAATAATTTGCCGCAGAGATGGTTTGAAGGCTGTAGCTTTAAGTTATAATCTGATATTTAAAACTGAAAATTTAAATTACATAAAGTATTGAGTGGGTTTCGAAATGAATACATTAGGAAATGTGTACTTAAAAAGTAATAAAATATATTGTGTCACGAATTATTTACTTCGATATTATATAATTATAATACGTTCTCTGAAGTCTGATTTGAGGGTAACTTAACTTATATTATACTTATCAAGAAATGTTGACTATTTATAGTTAACTTTGTTTCTGTGTACTATACAGCATTATATCCACTATATGGTGGTGGCGCAGGAGATTTCTGCTCAAGCAAATCTCAGTATTTATACAGTGTACTGATTGTACTCTTTTTATGTATTATATAAATTAATTAAACGTAATAAATCATTACAAAGTCTAAAATTTGAACATAATGTTCGTTAACTAGATTATGTATTGGTTTTTGGGTGCTCACACTTACTGTAGGTGTACTCCAGGTTTATTTTAGAAATACACGCCAGAGTGTATACTATAACTATAATGTTTTTATTTAAAATCTCGATTAAGCAGATTTTAAAGCAAATATTGACCGATTCTTCAATGCCTTTTACTGGCAGTAGATTAAGTTAGCTATCATATCAGTATTATATCTATTTTATCCAGCGTCTTCTTGTAGAGTTATTGTAATCGTGCGAAGGTATTATAACACGATGCTATTGAGCGCAGCAGATATTGCAAGGTTTTTATAAAAAGTAATTCGTTAAAGTAACAAAAGATTGAAGGCTTGCTTAATTTCTCAGTCGCACGCTCAGCTTCTCCGTAATTAAGACTGTACGACGGTACGCTCGTAAACCATCAATTTGTTATTATTGCCTAATATTGTTTTACGATCTCTGTTACATACATACACAAGCCCTTTTCAAGTTAGAATGTATATATTAAATTACTTCATTCTAATTTTTAAATATTTTATTTTTATAGCGTTAATGTACTGTTTGAAATAACTTAAACGGCCGTTTTAAGTACATTTAAATATACAAATCAAAATTGAAGTGCGGTGGTTTTTTTTTATATTTGAGGTAATATGATTTGTCTGTTACATAAGCTTCTTCTTACGGCACTATAACACAACTTGGTTATTGCAAACTACATATTTCCAACACAACCCTAAAAAGTCAAGATAATTGCAATAATTATAACAATATTGTAATTTTCCGAAAAAAAAAGGTCTAGGGGCTAAAATGTAACCTTTTTTATGTCTGATTACACTTTATAACAAAATACAGAACATGATATCATTTGCATGGAATTTATAATTGGGCACAGAATGAATTAAAAAAAAAAAACTATATGAATAACTAAAATGAAGTTCTATATTCCGTATGCGAAAGGTAATTTGGCTGTAATAAATCAGATCTAATTTCTCATGAAATTAGGTTACGAAATGTGTGATATGGCAATGGTAAACATAATATTAGTATATATTATTTTTATTTTGAAAAATTAAACTATTTACAGTACCGCTAAACAAACTATTAATATCCAAACATTTAAGTTGGTTAAGACTAAAGCAATGAGGAGATTGCGATAGTTGTATGTATAATTAAAGGGCGAGGCTGTTTCAACTTGATTGAAACAATCGTCGTACGTGAAAGGTATCGGCTAGCCGTTGTAGTACTGTACGGTTTTGATACGCAAATATTATTTTTTTTATTACGTCAGACGCCCTAACTTTCGACAGGAAATGTTTTTTAGTTGCAATTTTATTTATTATGTATGTTTTCATTGTATTTTTTTTTATTATCACCACCGTCCGATGTAAACTGTCACCTTTTCCACATGTAGAATACGTATAGTATAATTATTACGTATTCATTCATTTAACCTTTGGAGTTGTAGTTTTAAGGAAAACCTTATTATATCACCTTCGCATGCTCTGTCTTGTATACAAGTAGGCTCAACGACTGAATACAAAATTGAATTTTCGTTTTATCTCGACTTATATATGAATATTTTAATATGTATTTATTCTATTATTATTTTCTGTTGTACATTTGTAACTTGATATCAACAGACTTTGGAACCAACTCTTATAATATTATGGTTAGCGGTTATGATACGTCTTACAAAAAGAGAGACAGACAGACTATATGCAACCGTATTAAATACATTATTAATTAGGTAATATACAAAATAGCCCGGTCCGGTCCGGTTCAGGTGTCTCTAAATTCATATGTTCATCGTCCTTGCCAGGAATGCGAGGTCATCACGCCTTCGTGAACGGTCGCGTTCTTTAGCGGCGCTCCTCTTGTAAAACAATAATTGTTATTTTTAACTTTAACTATTATATTTGTTGATATACTGTAATTTTTAACCTGCATCTTTATTACTGATATATAGTGAAGTAATAGGAAGAAACATTAGAAATTATTACTTACATACTTCTCTTTTTTGCTCTATTGACATATGCGATGCATGATGATAAAATTATCCAGTGATTCGCGGAAGTGTCCTTTAAAGATCGATAAAGGCAAATAGATTACATTAATTATAGTATAGTAGCTACTATTATTTTGATCAAAGTTTCTAGAAAGTTCATGTTTATATATCTCTGATGTGATGTGATAGGATAATTAGTCCAATTCTTGTTCACAAAATTAAAAATTGACCATTTGATCCACTTACTATATACTGTTAAAGTAAACGCTGCATCCTGGCAACTCTTGAACAAAACCCTAAAAAATCTAAATATATACTACAAAAAACACATTTATATAATAGTTCGCGTTTTATTCGAAAACACAGTATCAAAGATAATGGAGAAAGTCGCGTAAAGAAAATAAGGGGGTCCTCATTCCGGGTGGCATGTATCAAGAGTTTGATGTCATTGGACGAGGCGAAAGATGTATGTAGAGACCGTAGCCCGTTCTCTCTGACTACCCCGCTAGGCATAAAGCGTTAAGTTATGTGTATGTTCTAAGTATTTTATGTATTTGATTCTTAAAATCAAAGTGCTGTTATTCTTCATAGATATTTGTAATATTATGGTAGAGTCATCAAGTAAAGAAAAACCACAAACAATACATACTACGAGTATTTACAAATTCACAAATATCAATAAGGGAATATCAGCATGTGATTTATGCTTATGTAGTGTTGCAAACATTAAGTAATAAACTTTGCAACGGAGAACTTTGTTTAACGATTTTGATTTAAAAAAAAAATCAGACCGTAATTTGTATTTGTAAGCTGTTCGATTTGCCGGTACTTACGTTTAAAGGTTATAATTTGACGTCACTTTTAAATAGCAAACGAGATCAGTTATAAGCTCACGCTCAATTATCATGATACATAATTTAATAATTTCGCTTCACATCATACAAATTTAACCTTTAAAATGTATGTAAAAAATTACACAAAGACAACCTTGCTTTATAAGTAACGTTCAAATTTCAGATATGTTCTTCTACTAAAAAAGCGAATATTTGTTTTAAAAATTTATTAAGCTTCTATTTCGGTTAAAAGTGTGAAATAATAAAAAGAAACTAATTTTTAAAGATTGTTCCGAAAACAAAGTGTTCTATTTATATTATTACCTATATATATATATATAATATAATATAATATGCGTAAATGTCTTATGTATTTAATCTGACTTGCACACGCTCTCGAGATGATGTATACACGTTTTTTATGTTTTCCTCTACAGTGAATTTTCCTGGAAGAATCATTATACGATATCGATCTTGTAAATACTTATTTATATACTGTATTGAATACTAGATACTTGATCATTACATTTGCTTAACTATAATATTAACATCATGATTTTATTCTATAAACTGGATAAAAATATTATTAATATCTATTTTTTTTCGTAAAAATTAACTATATTGTTTTTAACGTTTTAACACTAGACTCGCTTAAATATAAAGAATATAATATAACTTTTATATGTATGTTGTAAGCAACAAACATATTAAAGTTTATTTTGTATTATACCTTATATATAACCTTTTTTTATATTATGTAGTTGCGAGTACCTCTACGTCAAGTGTTGCGGCCGAGGGATCTGTCTGTGGTAATCAATAAGCGGCACCTGAAAGTTGGTATCAAAGGGCAACCACTCATCATTGATGGGGAGCTAGACTCAGATGTCAAAATCGAGGAGTCGACTTGGGTGCTACAAGATGGACGAAATATACTCGTTCATCTCGAAAAGGTAGGCTTAAATATCGAGTGGTTTAATCATTTCAGCTTTATTTTATGTCTTTTATATTGAAAAACAATAAGATCCAGTAACAATTTCATTGAATTATTCTATTGTTAGAAGTTATTGTTATCCAAATTTGAGCCACAGATATATCATATCTTAAAATATAATTATAGTTCTTCGTAACATTGTACTAGACAAACTATTCTTGGGATTAACTTATTCTATGTAATTATAAAGCCATCATTCATTAACTGTATAAAAGGTTTAATTATAACCTACCACACAAAAGTGGCACCTTGCAACATGTAATTATTAATTTTAAATTAATAATTAATCAGGTTAAAATAGTTTCATTTAAAATATGTAATAATCGTGAAAATCCAATAACTTATTATGTAATTATTCATTTACATGTTAATGCAGGTAAACAAAATGAATTGGTGGAGCCGACTTGTTACTACAGATCCTGAAATATCGACTAGGAAAATAAATCCAGGTAAGTTCATGGTTTTTCGGAAAAGGCTGTTCTGATTCATAATATTAAATCCGTTTAACAAGTTAGGTGTTAGGTCAGCGCCACTATGACGCTGGATATTGAAAATAAATCATAGATTTATATCACGTTGATATTTTTAATAACATTTATATACTTTCCGATGAATTAAAATATGATAGACAGGTGAAGGAGAAAGCTGCTATAACCAGAACTTGTTATTTTTTATTAAGTTTTTGTTTTATTCAGCTTATAGGTTAATAAGTTTGTTCTATATTCTATTTAACTATACCATGTAATTTTATTAAATTATGAAGACAACGGTTTCTTTTTAAATTGAAAAAAGAAAACTCATGTGTGTCAACTACATTGAAATACAAAATATTGGTGTTGAAACAATGTAAAAACCCAATCCGTGATATTTCGTCTTGAACTGTCATGAAAAACCAATAACGTTTGCGAATCGTGCTCGTGATTTAAATACAATTACTTGGAGCACCTTCGCGTTTGCAATCCTGGATTTACACGTGAAAATATATTTGAGTAGCTGCTTACTCTTACAATTACTGTGTGTTAGTTAGTAACCGTGAGTAATGTGTATATGGATTGTTTATCTACATTTTAACACGAGGGTAGTTGTGTATTTAGCATTTGTAATAACGTACTTTTCTTTATAGTATTTATCTCTATATTTATTAGGAGCCGAAGAATAAGTAGGAAGAATTTTTCAACTGGCAACTATATCTTGCTTTTATAACTTTATTTTTGTATGAACTAATAATATATTTATATAAGACTCTTTTTTTGTTTCTTACTCTCAAAATTTTACGACCCGTCAAACTGTTCATGATTAATATGATAATTAAAAATATTTACTTGGTTTGATATCTTTATAGCTCTTTTTTTTTCTATTATACCAGTTGCTGCAGATTAAACGAATCAATTTAAATTAAATACCAGATGTGCCACCGATAGGGCCTTCCGTGAGGATTTCCTACATTATATGTCCTAGTTTAGATATATTCAAGGACATCTAGACAACTATCGTGTTTTAAGTAGCGATGATTCAATGCAACGTCTGTATTTATTGATACCTTTCTATAATAGTGGCCTGCAGCACAAAAATTATATATTTTTTGAAATCTGTTATGCTAATACCTATTATATTTATATAACGAGTTTACTTAAATTTTCATTTAATATTAATTTTGTGTTTTCTTATTACATGTATTTATAAATATCGGTACAATAAATTAGTTATATCTTACACAGAGGTAAATTTAATTAATAGTTCAACCCAATCAATATTTTTGATATAAAAAATGAAATGATTATAACACAGTTCACTCTATCTTATATGAGATACGTGATGGTATTATCTTCAGAAGAGAAAAAAAACTCATATTTAAAGAGCTTTCTGAGTTTGTAGAAAACATTTTTAAAGTTGCCTAAAAGCGATATATGAAATGATGCTCTGTCTGTCTTATACGAGAGTCTAGACGGGTTTTTTTTTGTGTTAGCTTAACCTGTTTCTCGCATAAAGCAGGAACTTATCAACTCCGTTCCGCAAGTACCGCCGAATTTTTCGGCATTAAGTGGCAGAACTTTGGAGGAGGCCTTCACCCGCGGAGGGGTCCTTGCAAATTATTAAAAATATATAAATTAAAACATAAGAAATAAGAGGATAGAGACAAGTGATATAGTGTAATTTTATAGAGGTTTAAGCTAGCTATCTTATGTGTAATACTTGCATGGAATTAAAAGGATTTTTTATTTTTATTTATTTATTTAAGTGGCAGAACTCAACGTCGCGTTAAAAACAATATAATATTTGACATATTAAACATATTCATTTAATCATAATACTATCTTCAGAAGTTAAATATACATATATTTTCAGAGAATTCTAAGTTGTCAGACTTGGATGGAGAGACCAGGGGTTTGGTTGAAAAGATGATGTACGATCAAAGGCAAAAAGAAATGGGACTACCAACTAGTGAAGAACAAAAGAAACAAGACGTACTCAAGAAGTAAGCGAACCTAGTTATTATTATTTGTATGATATATGACACTTACTTAATTTGTATAATATATAACATTCTGTACAAATAATGGGTAGTTAAGCTCTTTTTACTTTTTACAGCCAACATTTTTGACTATTAGTTAAATGTTGGCTTGGCATGTCCACGAAATACAGTTAAACTAGGCTCTTTGTTTCACATCCTCTATATTTCTGTTCACAATAGTGGTTCATTTAGTATCATGCAGATACCTTCTAAAGTTATTATGAAATTATGTTGAACAAAGACTCTGTCCCTGGTTTTATGTAACAATCGAAAAATAAGTTGCATGAAAATGAAATCAGATATAAAATTGTCTATATTAAAATGCAAAATGAACAGCAGCCCTATAATAACCTTCCAATAAGTCGTGTTCCTTATTCCTTTCTACTGTTTTACTTACAACTTCGTCGTAATTTTGCGGAGTGTAAACGAGAAAAAATAATGTTTTCAAAGAAATTCTTACTTAGTGCTTTCCTACACTTTAACCTACCACATACAAATACAGTAGTCTCTCCAGATGTCTGTCAGTCACCCGGTGGATATATATAGAGAGATTGAACGGAAATATACTTGATATATTTAAGGACGTCGTCAACATATTACTAAAAATCAATAAAATACCGAAATAAATTGAGAATTAAATTTTTATGTATATATTCTTCCTGATACTTTAGTGGAAGTGAAAAGTAGATGATAAACTGTGTTGGAAGCGGCTTTGCTTATTGAAAAGGTTATAGCTCAATAACTTTCAATTATTTTAAATGTATATATTCGTATAATAATTTTAAATTGTAGAATATTTTTTTTTATTAAAACTTTTGGTTGATCATCTTACGTGATATTGAAATTATTTTGTGTGTTATAAAAATCTAACTCTTTGTAACATAATAGGTGACAGGATATATTTTTTCAATTATACCTTATACTTAACATGTTTTTTTTAAATCAAAGTTATACGTTACGTATATATGGACGTAGTACGTACTTCTGCCACTCATAACGCGATACCTCCAGAATTCAGAACTCTTCTCTTCTCTTCTGCCTGTTCCCTCTGCAGAACAGGCAGAACCTCAGCAACCACATACAGCGTAGAGCTGATTTAACTTATAAGTTTTTGTAACAGACACACAAGGTGACTTTTGTATTATAAGATCATTATTGCCTTGACGATAAATAATATACAACTTTTCCCACAAATTCTTGTCTTCACGTATAATTAAGCTATGATAAACATTAAAAATGTATTCTTTTTTACAGATTTATGGAACAACATCCGGAAATGGATTTCTCGAAATGTAAATTTAATTAAAAAAATACAAAACAAAATCTACATTTCAATGTCGACCAGCTATGGGCATTCAAAGATAATATAGCCGATTGTTATAAACGCAATACTGTCGATTATTTACAACATCTGTTACAACTAATTGCTTAAATTAACTAGCCGTTAGATGTCCCAACGTTATAATTGGCCTTTAAGTGCAGAAGATTTTTTTTTATTTACTGTTTTTGTAAAACTGTCCACTTTGTGCTTTTTGAGGTTGTGTGCTAGTCAGTAACAGCACTTTTTTTTTATTTGATTGGAAAAAGTATGTAAAATTGAGTAAGGCTTGGACGGGCTTGAACGATTTCCAATAGGCGCTGGCTCTTGTCCCTCTGCATTCAATTTCTATACGTTTTCTAAAAATATTTTTGTTACCTTATTGTGGAATAACACTTTGAAATGTTAATAATACTTTTCGAGTGTGTTCGCTTTTTCTTTCAAACTGTATATGTACCAGAATACAAAATTTAGTACTGAATGTGTTGTTTTTATTTTTCAATTCCTAAAATTTATGGTTTAGGTCTATATACAATTATTCTACTTTTTAAGGTTTCTGTTATTTTATATTTTGTGTTGAATTAACAAAAAGCCAGACAGACTAGCATAAAAACAAGAAAAAAAAAGTAACAACTGAACAATGGCACTTCCGAAATACATTGAATATGACTTTCATGTTGAGCCCAACGACACGTTACGCGTTACACGCGTGAATGTGTGATTACATGTAAATGTGATTCATATGTGTAAAATTTACACGAATACAATTCTTTGTTTTATACTATAAGCTGTCTGTAAATTATACAGTCGACATTTTTTAAAGATTATATAATTTTTTATTTATTAATCCTATGTAATCCTTGAATTTATGTTGTAACAAACGACGATGAGAACGTATGGCTTAGTGGTCAGAGGGCCTGCACGGTTTCCTGGAGGGGTACTAGTCCCGCTCCGTTAATTTTTTTTATACATTTTGTAAATAAGTATTTTTCTTTCCTAGGTGTGGAATAACACTTAAAATATTTAAAAAAAAATAATATAGAAACCCTCGAGTGGGGATCGAACCCACAGCCGTCGCATAACAGTCACACCCTTGTGCCGCTGTGCCATGATGGCCTCTAATAATAAATATTTAACCTTGAATTATCGATTTCACGTAGAAGAATATATTAGTCATCAATATTATAAAACTGAATCTATCAGATTTGAATAGTGAAATTCGGCTAAGCGGATGTTCTTCCTTATGAATCATATAATACATATATTTTGATTAATACAATTACCGTCGCAGTCTCTAAGGTAAAAAGTCGAGAATAATATGTCTTAAGACTAGATATTTGTACTGGTGTAGGTGTCGATTTATTGCTTACAGAGAGCTTACAAAAAATATTCGTCAACCTTTTGTCTACAAAGAATTTGATAAATAGATAGATTTCATACATTTTCAGTGGACAAAATAATAACAGAAACGTTCTTTCTTGACTTGAAACCAGGCCGTGGCGCAGAGACACAAGGGTGTGACTGAAAACGCGACAAGTTGTGGGTTCGTTTCTTATAGAAATATTTAACTAATATTTACATTGACGTTTGATCTAGTGTCGAGATAAAACGCGGGATTCGCCATTCAACACCCAATGCCTCCAGGAATTGACGGCATGTAGGAAT
The DNA here is from genome assembly GCA_037355905.1 of Heliconius aoede. Lineage (NCBI taxonomy): Eukaryota > Metazoa > Arthropoda > Insecta > Lepidoptera > Nymphalidae > Heliconius > Heliconius aoede. The sequence continues at coordinate 468,185 of JBAIZZ010000216.1, read as the reverse complement.
CGAAGTGTCTCAAACCTAGGCTCCCTGTGCTTACCCTGCTGTATGCAGGATAAGCTTGCCTCATCCTGCAATGCTTTCTTAGCCTAAAGCTAAGAAAATACTAGTCTCATTTTACTAACCTACTGTCGTTATATTTTATAAAAAAAATACTAGTGATATACTAATTTGATTCAAAATAGTAAAAAAACAATTCAATTTAAAACAAAAGTGTAGAACAGAGTGTAGACACTTTACTTCCAAATTCACTTTGTTTCCAAGTTAGATGCTAAATCGCCAAAGCACCTAAATTATTCATACAAAATCGTTAGTTGATGACTCAATTTGTTCATTCAGAGTTGGAAGTCTTAAGAACATTAATTCTTTTTTACATAGAGACTATCAATTTTATTTCAAATTATTTGTCGTCCTTCTTTGTGATATAGAGGTTACATGAGTCATGAAACTATACTGAAGCTGGACAGAAAAAAATGAAATAAACAACTGGACCGTTTTTTCTGAATGCAGTTATGCAAATTATAGAATGGATAATCTTTATTAATAATATTATAGCTGGAGAGTTTGGTGCATTGTGCTGCTTACTGTGCGCTGATAACAGTTAAAATATTGTGAATTATTTGCGTTCAGCTTTGTCAGAATTCTAAACAGTCATTATATATTTTTAAGAAATGTGTTTTCTTTTCCATAATATGGCTTAATTTCACCATAATATGTTTTTATAGATAAGAGATAAAAAATAAACACGTATTTATGGTTATAATATTTTGTGTACTTGTAAGTTGTCATTAGTCAGTTGTCAATGTCTAATTGTCAAGTGTTTTATGTCGAATGTCGCCACGACATAATATAAATAAACTATATGTAATTCACGTTAGCTTGTAACTTATAAATTCATATAAAATCTTATCAAAAGATCAAAATGGTTAGAACAGTTTATTCTCCAGAACACTGTCTTCAGTACTTGGAACAGTACGCTACTAATGAAAGTTTTGTATTGGGTTTAATATTGGGCCAGGTATGTTATTTTATTTTATTTTTGTTGTAACTAATTATTAATTTATGTAACAATATAATTAAAAGGTTACAGAGGCACGAGAGAATGTTATTCATCTGGCACGTACGCCTGAGGAAAAAACAAGCGATTCGGCTTCCGAATCTAGTTATACTTCGGATAAACTTGAACCTGTACGTAATTTGTTAGGAGTGTCGGAAATTTGGGTCGCCGACCACGCTAAACATGTTACGAGAATGTTACCTGGAGGCTTGTTTGTGCAAGGTATATATATATGCATTATTTAGCACTTTTTTATTATTGTTTTGCATTGCACACAGGTAAATACATGTTGAAACTCGATTTACCTGACTAATTGTTGTCGTTAGTAATTCGGATAATCGAAACACAACAAAATTGTTATATCTATTAGAAAATTGTTATATATATATAAGTGAAAATCAATGTTTATTAAGAAATTACACATTAGTACACATATAAATTACGTATGCATTTATGTACATATAAATTTTCTTATGTTTCCTTGTAGTAAGTTGTATAATATAATATTTGCGGTTGATAGTCTGGATAATCACAAATTTGTATATCTGAGGGCTTGGATAATTGAGTTTCTACTGCATATAGAAATTACAGTGCAATATTTAAGTAATATTTTTCTTTTTTTAGGAATTTTTATAACAAGCGATGAAGATATTTTTGAAGATCCAAATCATTTTAGCAAAGTAAAATCTATATTAAACTTCACATATAAAGCATTAGGTGTTAACCAGTATATGTATGGAAATTCTACAAATTCAAATGAAAAATTGGTGTTGCATATGTCCACAAGTACTAAAGTATTAAATTGCAAAAGTATTGAAGTAGGATTAGGAAAGACAACTTTAATTAAACCTGTTGAGTGGAAATTTTTATCCAAACCACAACAGTGGCAAAGGCTAGATTGTTATTATGAATTTGATGAAGTTTATCCAGTTATTGTTAAGAAAAGTGGAATATCAGTAAAGGAACAGTTTCAAGTAAATCTTATAATATTTTTTTACTAGTTTTACTTCTTATCACCATTATGTGTGTGTGTCCACAACTGTGACATATGGTAGCCAGAGTGAACCTATTGTTTGTTATATTGCTATACTGTGTATTGAATGATGCAATACAATGCTACTTTTCATCTTACCATAGAGGGATTTGAAAATAATTAATTTCCCCAAGACAGGATTGAACTGTAGGTTCAGGACTGATGAAGTCCATCCATCCAAAATGTTCACTTTTGCTGTTTATAAGTAATAATAAAGTTTTACTAATATCATTAGAAAATTTGAGCATAGCTAGAGTTTCTACATATATACATTTTTTTCATGAAAACAAATTATTTTCAGCAAATTTTGGAATCTGCAAATAAAACAATTCAATCAAGTGTCATGTTTATTGATGGAGAGTTGAAAGAAGGTTCTGAAGCTTTAGAACAACTTGTAAAGAAGAAGAAACCTAAAGGCAGCAGTACAAAAACAACCCAGGAAGCACCAAAATCCATGCATGTTTCTCTTTTTGTGCCTTTTGTAAGCATTTTACTTTATTACTAAGTATTAACATTTAATAATATTCCTTATCCTCTGGAATGCTTAAATGTTTTCGGACGTATTTACTTAGGAAGTATTTGAGGATATGTAACACAATTAGGAGATGGTTTCTAATGCAGTATGATTATGTAATTTAAAAAAAAAACTGTTATTCAGCACTTGATCAACCTTGTATAATATCAATATAAAATCAATAGTTAAGATTCTTATTTTGGACATAAATTAATACCCTATTTTATATCATTAATTTGAAATTGTGCAAATTAATATTTCTTAAAAAACAGTTAGCATAGTTAATATATTTCTCACTTATCATTCATTATTACAAACTTTTATTTATATAAAGGTTGTCACTAATAAACTAGTATTAGTATTGCATTACAATATAAAATACTTATAACATAAAAAATGTGTGACTAAGCATACATTTTGAATATGTTCAATACATTTAAGTAATGAAATATTTTTGTACATGTTCTTAATATGTAGTATTTTATATTGGTGTATGGATTTTTTTTATTATTTATATGGTTTTAACAGGAAAACAGTCTACCTGAAACAGTGGAGTACTTGGAATGCGATGGCAGTATACATTTCAGTGGTGTGGTCTCATCAAGTGTATTTATGTATCCCAAAGCAACAGTCATGGAGTCAATAACTGCAGTAAAGCATGATATAATCAGATCTCTGGCATCACGGTTTACTATGCACTGTGATGCACTTATTGATGACAATTTGTTACCAGAAGGTAATTTTTTGTCCTTTACTTTGTTTTATAAAGAAAGCTTATTTATCTAGTCAAATAAATAAAAATAATTGTATCACTAAAGAAATAAACCTCTTTAGAATATAATAAATAATCTATGTGTATTAAAAAACCTATTGATATAAACATTTTTAATTGTTAATATTGTAGCAAGCTTTTTAAAATTTTAGCCTTGCTTAAAAAGCAAGGCTATTGTGGCGCAGGGGCACAAGCACGTTCCATGTAAGCGCGAAATTCATGGGTTCGATTCCTAATGTGGGGGAATGAGATACATAATGTCCTCGCTCTTATAATGAGCCAAAGTGCAACATTGAATTTCGCCACTTAACATACAACACCAAGAATTTGACGGAAACTGGGGAAGTATCTTAATAGGGAATGAAGTGTATTGATACTAGGTTCCCTCTGCCTACATCCATGTGTGCTTAATATAGCATGAAGCAAAAAAATAATAGTTTTGTAGAATCTATGTCTAAATTTCTTTTTTCAGAAAAAGTTTGTTTCAATGAGCCACCGCGGCGTGTCTTAGTACCAGTGGGTCCACTTTATCTTTGTGACTACCTCTTTCCTGGAGAAGCTCCGGCTGAAGCTCTGTTATCTGTTAAAGAGCTTTTAGACTTGCAAATTACTGAGGCAGATGTTGTTTGTGATGTTGAAACACCTGCAGGTAAATAAAAAAGTCCAGTCCATTGCTCTTATATTAAAATTTTATAAAATTACAATATTTTAACATTCAGTTTTTTTTTAACTGAAAATAGTTGTCATACTTTAAAAATTGTAATTAATTACCAACCATACCATACGGATATGTACCATACATGCTGTAGCATAAAGCTGAATGTGAAATACACTACAAAGCTAAAAAAATCTAGAGAGAAAATTTAATATAATTCACTTTTTCACTTAGATACTTCCGAGTTTGATGCTTTGGACCGAGACGCGAGCAGCGAAGAGCTCCTGGCAACACCACAAGAAGCTAGCCAGTTTATGTATATCACAGGAATATGCTTTGCTATGTTCGTACTCATAGTGTCAATTTTTATACACTACTACGACGCAATTGTACAATTCATAAGTCAATATCTATCATTCTCTTAAGTTTTAAATGAAAAATTATGTAACGGAAACTAAGACTTGTTTATTTTATGTTGCAATCATTTGTAATTCTAATTATACTCATTTAAAGACATAAAGATTTAAACTATATGTTGTTTTGTGATTACATGACGCACCTGTTTTGTACAGACATTGCTGAATAAACTAGGCTATTATTCAAAAAATAAATATTTATTTTTATATATCTATTTGATTTTTATTTTCTGTATTAATTTAAATGAAGTAAATACTAAATCATAAATTAGCACTTTTCTCAGCAACTTTTCTAATAGTTTCGATGTAAATTTTAAATTAATATTCCATATTTATTAACAGATTGTTAAGTATGATAATTTATATATAAAGCATATGTATGAAAAAAGAATATTCCGAAGATTTGAGAACTTTCTTTTTTTTGAAATCGGTTAACAAGGTAATTAATTCGACGCCAATACGCATGCTCATATCGATTTTGTAACGCCATCTCTTAAGTAACTGTGTACTCTCTGTTTCGATCGACAGATGGCACTCACTACATCTGTCAATGAGTATAACACTATCAGGGAAAAAATGTCATACCGCCTCCAATGCCTATTCACTCACTAAATATTTTTTTCGTCGAGAAATGTACGTGTGACAGAGACATCCGATAATGAGATAAGAATCTCCGCACCTTTATTAATGGTAGCATCACTATATCGTGTAGATGCTTCTGTGTGTGTACTGTGTAGAGCACATACGTGATACGAGTTGTACATTGTAATGGAAGTTCGGAACTTCGGATTAGTTTATTTCATTCAGCATTCCTGCGTGGTGTCAAACGCGACGTTAATATTTTGAATTATTAGTATTGCAATTGTGATATCTATGTGAAAATCATATAAATGGTTTTAAATAAACGGTTAAAATGAAACGACCTCGCATTGTTAATGGATAATTATTCAAAAAACCGGTTTATTATAAGTTTTCTGTGAGATAGTGCAGTCAGTCGAACTTTGTTTACAATGGCGTTTTCCTTAAATAAACTTAAGAATATTTTGAATAGTAATAAAGATAATCAGTTAGCAGGAAGTGGAAGTTTGGAACCTGAAATAGGTTTCAAATTATCATTGCATACAGTTAGTAAAAATGTGTATATTACTGTTATCGGCGCCCGGCATCTCCCATCCTTGTTTGGACTCAGTCGCGCTCATGGATACCTTGTAAAGGTAACTTCCAATTTTTTTTCATAATAATAAACATAAGTTTTGGTAATGTTATATAATTTACTTACCAATTTAAAATATCACGCTCCAACTTTTATACTTTATATAACTTTAGCTTAATGGAATTCTTAATAATTAAAAAATGTAATGACATATTAAAAATGTCGCATGTAAATATAAAAGTAAAAATTGAATTTTAATTTAATATGTACATGCGATATTTGTTATGTGCCTATATCGATTTATATTTCAAGATTAATTCTTAATTTAAAAATGGGCTTATAATTTATAATACATATGAATGAGAACAAATAAAATAAAATGTTTATGAAATATATAGACAAAAATTGTAATTAGGTGAAGACTGAAGACAAAATTTCTGCTAAAGTAATTTAAGGTTTTGTTGTAATAGAAAATAGAAATCATATTATAACAATAAAAGTAATTCTTGAAAATATGACCCTTTCAGTGTTCTCATACCTTTTCTAATTAAGGCCAATAATAGCCTTTCTGACATAATTATAGTTAATTGGACATGACTCATGAAATTATGCTAGTTGCTATTTTCTAAAAATATGAAAACTATTTGTTTTGTATGTCTGTCAATTTGTTAAAAAGTTAAATCGGTTAAACCATTCGTTAGATTTTGTCGTAAAGATATGTTTGTAGGCTGACCGGATTGAGTTAATTACATAATAATTTAGGTCAGCACCTAAATATTATAACTCGGGTTAGAGTCGAAGCACGTCGTATTCGCACGTTAATTTTATGTATGTACAATATAATTAACTCGATAGGAAGGTCACATCATTAATTTCAGACTTATCAGAGAACCACCTAGATAGGTAGTTGTCGCTCGCACTTTGCCGACAGTTCTTGGTGGGTTTGTTGAGATGGTGATTTTGTACAAAACACAAGTGAAGCACAAAGTGCAGCAGGTCTTAGCCGTTACTAGTTTCATCCCTTGCGCATTATCGAAAATGTCTATATAGAGGCAAATGTTTATGGCCCGTTTTTATAAATAAAAATGGCTCTCTAGTCTAAGATCTGTCTCAAATATATTTTTAAATACATCACATATTCTTTATTTATAATTATAAAGTTAATTTTTTTGAGGCTCGTATTTTCGTGATCAGTAAATATTAATCAAGTATACCTGAAATAAAACAAATCAGCTTCATTCTGCATCTCGCTGGTAGCAGGGAAGGCAGTGGAGCCCAGCATTAAGAAACTTCGACTTTCTGCCGCATTCTGGAGGCATTGCATGTTTAGCTTTAGTGGCGGGACTAGACGCCATATTTCATGTCCTCGAGTGGGAATCGAAGTTCCAACCTATCGTGTTTATAGTCACAATACCTACATATATTAGCATTTAATTAACACCCAATATAAATACTCGAAACATTACCAAAAAATAATGTTAATTTACTAATTTTGAGAAATCCACAAAGGTTAAAAGTTTACTAAGACTTCTTTGTTTTATTCTTAATACGGTTTACTTTCGTGTGTACGTTCTCCGCCGGACATGACTTAGTGTGGTGTGACTTTAGGTAATTATTTCTTTTTCTGCTCCGCGCTATTAGGGTAATTAGATACGGAATTGTGATTACTTATATACCCTTTAGTTAATTATAGCTATTTTAAGCGCCTACTGTTTCGTTATAGGCTATAAGTAAATAAAAACAATATATAATATCCAAATATTTTTTTAATTTTGAATGTATGAAATCCTGGAATGCGGTCAAATTACATGAAACATATATTATATTTATAGATTTAAATAATTAATATATTTGTAATTTCATAACGTTTAACAACATTCCTGATCTTTCGATCGTCGATTCGATATTATTACTTAAATAGCGCGTCTATTTCCGGAATAGAAGGAAAATCATCCGTAGCTCCTTTGGGGTTGTGGGCGTCGGTGACCATAAGGTGAGGCGGACGCTCGTTATCCTTGTCTTTTCCATAAAAATATGGGTATATTCAAATGTGAGTAACTGAATTCTGGAATCATACAATAAAAATTGGACAACATTTATCATAAATCTTCATTTCTCGGGTATAGTCATCCGACTATGAATGTTTTCATCCATGTTAAGACTTTTTTCCTATTCCATTAGTTTAATTCTCAAAGTATATTCTAAGTATTATGATTCAATACAATAATAAGCTATTGTGTGAAAAACTATAGGTGAGATTACATCATCCAAATTTTTTTTGTCATTATTATAATAAATTTGCTCATTTTGTCCTCCATTCAAATTTTAGCTATACTTTGTGTAGTAAATTTTCAGTACAGTGTCATGTGCTTTTAATATATGATTATCGGTATTCGTTATCAAGAGCCCTACTACAGTTGTGTTATCGTTCGGCTATCATCGAATGCGCTCACGGACATTGAAATGTGACTTCACTTTCACATTTTACAACGAATGTCATGGTATTTAATAAATATGACGTAATATCGTTTATTTAAATGATTATTATTGTAAGTAAGCTACTATAAATAATAGGACATATAAATAAAAATGCGACAAGTTATGGGTTCGATTCCCACTTTAAAGTCCCATTCCCAGTCTAAAGCAGGCAGGCCAGAACTTCAACTAACAACTATAGCAATATTAGGAGCTACACTTCTTTATTTATTATATTTATTATTGTACCATCACGCTGCATTCCGCACATACCAGAATGGGCAGACGGGACGGGGACCTGGGATCCTGGTATTCAGAATCTCCGCCGTGCTTTGCCTCGACATCAGAGCAAATAAATAAAAATATTAATTATATCATTTCCTTTGTCTCTTCGAGTGGCTTCTACTCCACTTTTTTTAATAATTGACTGTGAGTGCAAACAAATCATGTATGATAAGGAAGATATAAAACTTACTATTTATGTTAAATATTTAACATTACGTTATTATTATGTACAAATATTGAATTTATGATTCCAGGTGAAAGTATTTCCTGGCGATAGTAAATATGAAACGACATTACAAGAGAGTTCATGGCCAATATGGAATGAAGACTTCAAGTTTCAACTAAGGCAAAAGGATAACAAGAAAGGGACCGATAAGGTCGACCTACAGAGTTTGGTGGCTGGCCATTTTTTGTCGCTGACCATATATGCTATATTGGAAGCACCAAAACAAGAAACGGACAAAAGAAAAAACGCCAAATCCTCAGAAACTAAGACGCTCAAGTCACTCAACGAGGAAGAGCAAAAGTCAAAAACTGGCAGTTTATTTGAGAAAACGATAAATAGTTTTAAGTCAACTAAAACGGAGGCATTTAGTCAAAAGTCAATGTTAGAAAAAAGAAGAACTGTTGGCGCAGCAACTTGGAATTTCGACTCGAAATTATTTCAAAATGATCTCAAGAATGGCTTAATTGGAACGCCGGATATTTGGAGACCCATAAATGCGATAGCTAGTGGTCTGTCGGCGACGGACTCTCGAGTGAGTTTTATAATATATAATATATAACAAATAATATAGATTAAGCTAGCTTTGCATGTTGGGTAATATTATAAATCGAAACGAAAACCTTTAAGATTATCGCAGCTGTTAACTTTTAATGGTCCCGTAAACGATGTTTTTACTTTCAATGATGTCATTGTCAGTCGGAGAAATATTTTTCAACGTTATGACTATATATACCTTTTAAGCGTCTTTCGTTTTATGTTTACATTTTTGTTTATTAATAGTGTTAGCAGGTTTAAATACGTCTCTTACAATAAACTTTACGAATTATTATAATAATATGTACTAGATAAAAATAACTGCGAAGCTTAAACGACCTTTACGTATCGTAAGGAAATCTCGCATCTTAATCCGCTCTTAACAGATATCGATCATATTGAGTGAGTGTGATAACAAGTGGACTTAAAAATATCTTAAATTGAATAATGTGTTCTATTACTAAAATTAATATTTAATTATATCTAAATATAATTTATCTGTACTCACACAACTAAATTAATAAAAATCAAGGTCAAGAAGTTTCGACAAAAAACTCCTGATTATAAACATAGAAAATTTTGAAACAGCTATCTCTAAGAGATAAGCGACCTAGACCCACTTTTATTATATAATATCTTTGATAAGAGCGTAAGATAAATTTCCCTAATGTATGATAACATAGCTGATATACTAAATATTCTCGACACGATAAGTGTAGAATTCAACTTCTGACAATAGAATAGTTTCGACCTCGACCGATCCCAGTTAGAGTATGTGCCCTATCATTATTACGCTGACGCAAGACGTCGGCCATGATGCATCTTTTTTTTTATAAGATTTAAACAATTTAGTAGTAGTTAAATAATTATGTTATTTTTTTTTACATTATGTTTCGTATTCTCTCATCTTTGTTGTGTCATGTGTGTAATATTTATTTATACACATGTATAAAGAATTGTAATAAATGTTTATTACCTAGAATGAGATTTTGAAAAAATATGAATACTTCATAAAATTTTTGATAAAAAGCTTTAGCTCTTACTTTTCTTCATAAAGATTATTTATTGTATAATAAATCAAAAAAATAATAAAAAAAAAACAAAATAAAACCTCAAAATTCCATAATTATGTAAGTCTTTTTATAAAAAAATCTTCATATTTATGGAAAAACCATTTAAAACCCATTATCGCTCCCTTATATGGGACATCCATTAAATCAGGACATTTTGTATTCAAAACTCCTGGTGACGCTATCTGTGATTTCTCAGCATTAATGTTGCTCAAACAGCCTTTAATGTTTTCACGAGACGTTCATTTCAGGATTATACCGATATTTAAACGCTTTAGACTTAAAGTAGAACTTATAGAAGCTTTACAAGTTTACTTAATTGATAAAGTATTAGTGACAAAAAGTTTATGAAAGTAATATAAATGTTATTTATATTACCCGAAGCAGTACATTTAATATTGTATTGAAAAACCAAGTTAAAATTAAATAAAATATAAAGATATTATGACAAAAAATTACATTAAAATTTGAAGCCGAAGCAGCCGTAACGTAACCGTAACAAACAGCGTGAAGCTAAAAAATATTTTTGATAATTATTTTATTGTACTTTATTTTATATTTTACTTTACTTTTACTTTATTTTAATTATTTTATTGTAAAAAATATTTTATTGTACTTTATGTTGATAGAGAGAGAACAAAAAGGGACAACTTGAAGTAACGCTACTGTACACAGCGAGCGAAGACGGGTTGAACGACTCAGTGCAGTTGACTGTCAACAGATTACGCTGTTCGGTGCAAACTATGCAAGAGCAAGAACAATATAAAGGTATGTTGTGGTTAGTGCAGGTCGATGCGACTGATACGTGATCGTATCGATATAATAATAATATTAATTATTTATTAATAATATTAATAAATAATTAATTAGTATATATTGTTATTGGTATAAATATATAGTATAGTATAAATAAATTTTTACACAATGATAAGATCCTAAGAAATTCGTTGAAGACTATGAACTTACAAGTAGGTATGGATCATAATATAAAATATACCTATAGATTGGCATGTCTAATATTCTTAATTTCTTTACCTCTTTATATCTCTTTGTTACATTTTTTTCCTATTTAAAAATATTGCGTATTTAAGCCTATAACCTGTGCCCATATCGTAACATAACCTTAAAAAAATATTGGATTAAGTCAATTACAAGGTACAAAAACATAGACAATGTTAGTCTCCTCGAAGGAGTGATAAGAATCTATGAGACATCACTGAACCCGAAGGGAAATAAGGCAGCCAACCTAATTGAAGCACATGTAAATGTACAAATTTACTTACTAAAGTTACAATAAATAGTGGTCTATAGGGAGACGGTTATACTGCTATTAGTAAACATGATGCTGTAGTAAAGGAAACTTCTCATGTTACTAAATGATTGATCGTTATTGAGCACAAATGTATACCGCTTGTGCCGTTCACAGTGTATAAATATATTTCTTGATAATATAATGACATGAAGATAATTATAATTCCATAAAAAAACCTCGATTAATTATGTAGAGTATTTTTTATTAAATCATTTAAATTTGAATCTATAATTATTTTTAACGTTAATCAGCCATGTCTACACTGCATTATGACGTCTTCCAGTAATATCAAATAATATTATTTCTCGCGTTTCTCTCTATCATTGATAATTACTTTGCGGGTATTGCGATGATTGAAAAATTGAATAAAAAATATCAGCTTCACGCTGTATCCCGCACACAGCAGGGTAGGCAGAGGGAACCTAGTGTTAAGACACTCTGTTCCCCACTTTCTGCCGATTTCTGGAGGCATTGCGTGGCAGAATATAAAATATGTAAATTAGAAATTAATTCTACTTCTCGTTGATTATCACGAAACTTTCTCATGATTTATATTGTTGTAAAACTTTTGAAACGGCGTGGGCTTAAATTTAAATACAAACGATAAATTTCCGAGGACGTTATGAATTCCAAATTGACCTTTGTATACTTTGTCGCTATAAACTATCTTCTGTTCATTTATAAATTCAATAATTAGACTGATTATATAATATTTTAATACACTTACTTTAGTTTGTGATACTAAATAAGATAGGATATAATAGATAATATTTTTTAAATTGGTTTCACACATACGATGTACCTTAGTTAAAAAAATTCATTTTGTGATAGACTTTTTCTTAAATACATCACAAATATATTACATACGTCAATGTCATATTTTATGAAAGTTATTAAATATTTAAATAAAAAAAAAAATGCGGGCATGTATTGCGGGCAAAATGATGATAGACAAACAAGTGGTAAACTCTCATGAGGTATGTTTATGGGTGTACACGCGTAAGAATGGATCGCTACTTGGCGGGCGCGGGGGCCGGTGGGCCGGTGCGCCAGTGGGCCGTGTAACGTGTAACGTTTGCTTATTAAGGAGGAGAGAGTAGTCCATACGATTGCGCAGTAAATCATAAACAGATAGTCTGCGACGTTCAGCAATACTTTGCAATGTATTCAAATTGTATTAGCACAGTGCCTTTGTATGGCTTAGTGTAAGAAAATTCATTTGGGAATAATGATTACGTGTATTGTCGTATTTTATTCTCAATTGACAATATAGAAACAATACAGGGATAATATTCCATAGACGTATTTATTTGTGCGAGAAAATATTACACAATAACTGGTACTTACTACGAAAAACCGGCGTAATTGATGATGTCACTAAAAAGTTATTCATGATTGGCATCTTCATTTAATTTCAAATTCTCTCACAAAGTAAGATATTTTCAGTTTCACGCTGTATCTCGTACACTCCGTGTCCCACTTAATGTTTCTCCTATTTTACATTTCCCATTTCCAAGATATTTCATAGGGAACGGAGTGTTATAACACTAGGTTCGTTCTGCCTACTGTATGCGGGATAAAGCATGAAGCTCATTTAATTTCAATACATTTAGTGTTTAATGTCTGAACTCTACGCCCACGTTTGGTCTTCTCATCAGAGCGAAGAGTGGAAATAATTAATTCTCCTGAGGGGAAAATGAACGCTATGCCGTTCCGCCACTACAGCCTCAATTGAAAGATTATTATTAAATAAAACAAAATAATATACAAGAAATAAGTAAAGTAATGAGGATATTAAAATAACAACTAGCCCACACTCGAGCTACGTGTCATCCTCAATTGACGCACCATATATGTACCAACACGTACGTGATAAAAACTCTAATAAGTGTTTGCGACAAATGGTGTATCTAAATAAAGAATATATTTTTAATTAGCATATTATACTTGCATCATGTCGATATAAAATATGTAAATAATTCTTGCAACTTTTCCAACTTTAACAAATAGTAATCTTTAATATAATATAAATGTTAATTTTTTTTTTGTATTCTAAGTAAATCAAACAATTTATATTTCAAGTGGTGGAATCCAATGTCGTAATTTGTTTTAATCAAATCGGTAAACACACATATAATAAATTTAAACATTTATTATACAAGCGGTATCTCTCAGTCTCAACTATCCTGTGCGGTTAGCCACTTCCAAATTAGTTCTGAAAATATAAATCTATTTTATTGTTTCATGATAGTTAAATGTATTAAAAGCTGCTATTTTTTTAATTATACGTCAAATAAATTGTGTAAAAATATGAAATTTGATTTAGAGTTCAAAGTTACGTTCCTCGTTTTTGGCTTCTCGTATAAAAGAGAAACGTTATATTTCTTCCATGAAAATTGGCCTAAAAATTTATATTTTTTAATTTCAGCTCCTTTGTACTTGAAAGCGACTATACTGGAAGCCAATAAGGCGGAATGCTACTGGAAGAGCGATAGATTTGTCCCGGCTATATCGGCCAGGTGGGATCCCAAGTCGGCGACGGTGAAACTAACTGTTTTTAAAGCAAATTTGAACAAAGTTAGCATATACATAAGTCTTGGATGCAAAACTAAAATGGCGAAAAAGGAAATATTAGGAAAGGCACATATTGATGAGAAGTCACCCCACGCTGATAGCTGGAACGAATGTTTACGCCAGCCGGGGCTACCTAAAACGTTTTGGGTCAATTTTGAGTGATGCCCGTATCATACTTGTATATATCTTACAAACTACCATGTGGCATTCATCTACATTTCGCTGTATGTTTTCTTGTTTGTTTTTCAAATTATATACTTTGTATATATGTTATTGCTTAATTTTCATTTATGCAATACATATTAAGATAATCTTAACATTTTTTTTTATAAATTATATTTTGTATATTAAAAATATAACTGATTGTGATATATTAATCGTTAACCAAAATGACATTTACTGTTTAAGTTAAGTTTAAAAAATACTATTAAAATTGTTATCTGAATTTTAACCGTCCAATATATGACAAATAATTGTGGACTCACAGTTGACGTAACGTATCCACGAGTATTTTACTATTAATATATAATTATATTACTATTAATAAATATATTACAAACGAAAAGACTTACTTATAACATCAAACAATATAACAGTAATTAAGTAAATTAAATTCAAATAAAGTTTTTAAAATTGTTATTACATTTTATTTAATTTTATTTTATTTTTTTGTTATTTCAATTACGTAGAACCTATTTCCGAATAATTTACAAACATATAGACTGTAGCCTGTATGTAGCCTCCTGAATTCGGCAGAAAGTGGGGAACGGAGTGTCTTAACACTAGGTTCGCTTAGCCTACCTTGCTGTGTGCGAGATTCTTATTTGATAGCATTTACATTTCAAGCGATATATCTGTCTCGATACCACTGCTCTAGTATCGGGTACTTACATAATATATTGCGTGTAAGGTGATTCTGACTATGCCGGCATGTAATCGATACACCGACAATTAATTGGAATAATGTCGAACTCAATTGTAATTTAGGTTGGACGAAAATCAAAAAATATTTCGTTTTATAATAATTATTAAATACATTTGGAAAATTTTATACACTTCAGAAATTATTTTAATTGCTATAATAGATTCAGTCAAATATAATAAAGTGCTGGAAATGTTACTAAAATGAAGATTTTGCCTCTCTATTTATAAAGAAGTGAAGTGTCTACGCTCTACTCCACTTGAAGTACCTGCACTTTATAGCCGCTTGCTTACATTTATTGAAATAGGCCAGGGAAGGGTTGTGAAAACTGCAATCAAACCGATTGAGTCGATTCCGAGACTAGCGTGTACCAAGCGTGGCTTACTTCATTAAAAAGATGCACCGACGTAGTTCTTTAGAGTACTTACTGTTGACGCTATATTTAATTAAAATTTGTTTCAAAATATAATATAATTTAAAAAAACCCTGTATTTCGCATATAGCGAGGTAGGGAGAGATACTTAGGTTTTCCAGTGTTAATACACTTTGTTCCTATTAACATACTTTCTTTCTCCATTTTCTATTGAATCCGGGAGATATTGCGTATTGAGAGAGGAAACTCAACGCCGCAATTTGCCTCGTTATAAGGCGAGGAAATGAAAATATTAAATATTTCATATCTTCGAGAGGGAATCGAACCCGCAACCTTAATAGTTTACAGTCAGACGTTTGTTTTCCTGCGCCACTGCTAGCATGGGAGCGCGAAGAATTAATTGTATTTATTTTCGTTGAAAAAAAGTAAAATTAACATTCATATTCATAATATACTTGCCATATAAAAATTATATTAAGCTTATTATTTATTATATTAACTTGAAATATTTTAGTAAAGTTGGAGTTCTAATCTGATGAAGAAGAGCTCGCTAAGCTGAAGTAATTGCTGCAGGGAGGGCTCAGGATTGCTGCTGGATTATCGCGTTGCACTTGAAATAGTGTACATATTACCTACAAAGGTCACAGGCAATTCTCACGAGCTTTTCGTTTTAAAGTAATTTAAGCATGTGGAAACTAATGTATTTGTATTTGGTTACAATCATTAAACGATAGAATAAACTTCATAATGTTGTCAGTAAGATTTACCAGCTTATATAATATTAAATTTCTAAAGACATCTTGTATGGTGTAACAGTGTTTTACAGTTAAATATTATACTGTTAAAAAATTAAATACTCATCTGAATAAATTAATTTTGTCTAAATAATAAAGGAAAGTGAAGGGAAGTTATATTATCATAGATGCATATTGATTAACTTTAAAATTATTATTGTAAGGGGTGAGGGTAAGGTTTACTTCCAAAAAAAAGGAGGAGGTTGACGATCATCGAATGATTCATTCTTCTGACGTTTTTCGAAAAGAAAGGACCCGTGTCACGAATCTGATACGATATTTCGGCTTGCATTGACACACAATGAAGCCCACAGGTCCATTAAAAGTCGTTTGCGATGAACAATCTCTTACATATATATAATCAATGATGTATCATATTTATTCAATATTTTATAGAACTTATATCATCGTTAAAGGGTGGTTTAATGTTCGTAGCCCCATTTCCGGCCCCTTCGGATAATGATAGACCATAAAGCACCCACCTACTGTAAATAAATCTCTTTTCCATATCGGTTTGTTTGTGTATAAAATACATTCTGAACTAATGAATAATCAATCAGCTTCTCTCTGTATCCCGGATATTGCAGGGAACGCAGAGGAATGTTAGTGTTAAGACACTCCGTTCACCACTTTCCACTGAATTTGCAAGGCGTTGTGTTTTGAGTGGTGGAGCTCAATGCCGCTCTTTTGCGTTGGTACCAGAGCGAAGAAATAAAAATATTTATAAATTATAATTAAACTCCCCGAATGGGAATCGAACCCAACGTCGTTGGGTTGAGCTCCTGCGCAGCTACGGCTTCATATTAATGAATAATCTTCACAATAAACAGGATTTTTTTAAATAGAGATTACATACAGTATAACATTGGTGACTTCTTATAAAATAAAAGGGAAAATCTGAAAAAAATAAGCTGCCTGTAAGTTATGATTGTACGAAGTTCATTTATTTTCATACCAAATTGCAAAACTTAGCAAATATCATATTTTCGTAATTCGGTATCTCATCTTATATAATATATGCGTCGTGGTGCAGTGGCACAAGGGTGTAGCGCGTAAACGCGATGGTTGTGGGTTCGATTCCCACTTGAGGAAGTGAAATATTTATTTACGTTTATATTTCCATTTTCTTCGCTCTGGTGTCGAGGCAAAGCGCGGCGTTGAGTTCCGCCACTCAACACGCAATGCCTCCGGAATTCGGCAGAAAGAGGGGAACGGAGTGTCTTAACACCGAGGTTCTCTCTGCCTACTCTGCTATGTGCGGGATACAGCGTGAAGCTGAAAAAAAAAAACAATCTTATATAATTTTTAATATTCAGTACAGTGCATTTGCTATCATAAATCAGTAAACATAAAGAGTAAGTATAAAAACAATGATTAAAAGTTTGGGTAACGCAGCCATATTTCTTCTAAGTTACAGGGAAAAGCGTGGCAGCACAAGCTAACAGAAGAATTTCTTCATGAAGAATTATATGCCTACCATTATGACATTAATACGTAACAAGCTTTAGTTTACTTAAGTGTTAATGGCGGCATAAAAATTTTACGAGACGCCATAAAAGTTAGTGAATGTTAAATATTCTTGTAAGTTCTGTTCAGAAACTTGCGTGACTTTTTAAGGCGAAAATAAAACGCTTTAACCATTAATCACACGAACTTTTAATTAAAATCTTATAATTTTTTTATCTTAATTAAGTAATTATCTTAATTTATTTGGGTCCACTTACTTTTTATTCTACAGTTAAGAACGAAATACTTTTTACAATATAAATAAGCTGTGTGTTGAACTTTTGCGTTGTACTTGACATTGCCACGAATACTATTAATAGTAAACTATAAATTACCGAAAGTTCAACTCCATTAAACGATTTCATAGTTAAGTAAACCTGTACTAAAATTACTTGACATGTACAAGCTACGGAACTAGCTTTTAGTTGTTTAAATACTGATATATTTGTTGGGGTGTCTCACCGTATAGTTGAAAGTTACTTCGCCAGTTTATATTACTATCAAACTCAGGACTACGTGGTTGCAAACTAAGAAAAGAACTCTAAGTACAGGTGTCGTGCTTGGCAAATTAACATACCAGAAAGCTTAGTTTACAATAACTCTATATTTCACTGGGATTTTTTAGATCCCTTTTATTTGCAACAGATAGAAAACAAAATTATTTTATTTCCATTATATGTTTTTAGGTACAGAACCAAACTAACCAACTAATGAAATGAATAAACTAAATCTACAACATTTTATTCTCTTAAATGTATGGGTACATACATAGGTTACATCTTACATCGTAAATAAAATAATGTAACAGCCCAGATTTACACATTAACATGAATCTCGTGTACATTAGTCATTAGAAAGTAAACTGGAGAAAATAAATTACCTAGTTCTACTTTAATAATGAAATAAGACTACTCTACCATTCCTAATAAATCCGGCTTAAGTAGGTACCTAGACTATTTTTATCTGTGAATTACATCACTATCCCCATATATTTTTTTAATTATTTTACAAAAACAAATCGAAATCACAATTATATATAAAAAAAAATAAAAGAAATAAATTAGTTATGAAAATAATAAATAATTTCAGTTTACGATTTGTTGTGAAGTTATATAGTACATTATATATGTACGTATAAAATTGAAACACCTACATGTATGTATAACCGAAACCTTTTTTTTGTGATCATAATAAAGCTTTAAGCAAAAAGTGATCCGGAGTGAGGAATTATTTGCGTGACTAACCCGAGGCAGTATACAAATGAGATCCAATAGAACCTGCATAGAATTTGTAACGGTACCTAATTGGGCCTTGAACTCTCTCGTTAACTTCAGAAACGTCAAGTTCATCAATTTTCATTGAAAATAATTGAGAATTGTCATGCAATGTATAGAAAAAGATCAATATATAGGTATCTAAAACGAGAAAGAATTATTAAAAATATGCCTCTAAAAGGAAAGATATATGTAAAACACCTGGCACATCGACATTGTACCTACGCCCAGCTATCTAATTAACTGTCACTTGTCATCTTTCTTTTTAATGTCATTACACTCTTGTAATTTATTACAAATTTTATTTAAAATACACAAACATTAAAGCTTAAAATAATCATCTGGGTCAATTTCTATGTACATAGATATTAGGGCGAAGTGTAATGGAGTTTGGAATACTATTGCCAAACTCTAAGATAATAATTTGTCATTATTATTACATATTGCTATTAACCTAAATGATAGTGTAACTTTTTATAAAATGTAAAATTCATAATAAATTTCTAAGAAACTTTTGCTATTTCAATTTGAATTGATATATTTTAGTAAGGACTAGATAGAAATTTGAATTCTAAACAGAGAGCGCGCGCGCAGTTCAGTACTGTTCTCGTTGCGAGCGGGTTGCGTACACGTTTCGCGTTTGTGGTGCCTTAGTTTGATTTGCATCGTTAAACTCAAGTGTATAAATTTATATTTGATTGTTTACGATATAACTTCCGGTTTATCATTGGTAAGATTAATATATAAAAATAAATTATAGTAACTCTTTACTTAAAATATCAGTATTTTCAAATATATGTTTTTATACATGGATCATTAAAGATTTAACTTTTTAATTCTCAAACCTAACTCAAAAATTTCGTAATTAGGGTGTCATTTGTCTCCATTTATTTTATTTCATGTTTTTATTTTTAATATTTTTTTTATGAATAATAATTTATAATTCATTGCCGTTGTTTGATACAATTTATTTATTAAAGTAGGCAGAGTCACCAAGTGTCAAAACATTTAGTTCTCCATTTTCCGCCGGAATTCGAGACTGTGTTGAGCGGCAAAATCAACGTCGTGCTGTTTCCTAGCCGGAGCGAGGAAATATAAAATAAAATTGTTTCAGTAATATATTAGAGACAGTCGCTATCCTACTGTGCTACGACGGCCACAATTTGGTTTTCATCTAATAAATATTTTATTAAAAATTAATAAGTAAAAAAATATTACAAATGGAAATATATTATCCTTGCCATATATATTATAATATATATGTATATTGGTAGTGGTAATGGTAATGTAATAATAAGTATTGGTAATCGGGCACTAGTAGTACATATATACTTCGTAAACATTTAATAAGAATTACTAGTAAAGTGGTTTTTATACCCGAGGGTTGTATATTTAAATCTTAATAAATTTTATTAAGATTTTAGTACACAATCCTGTGTACTATGCTTATATTTTTTATTGTTAATAAAAATCTCGGAAATTGTATTTGAAGTTTATTTGTAAGCTCCGCTCATAAAGAATAACTTTACGAAAGAAGCTTAATAAACAAATCGTATTTTTTTCTCAAATTAAGACGAGGCCAGTCATGGCGCAGCGGCACAAGTGTGCGACTGTACTGTAGGACGATGGACTGTAAGGTTGTGGGTTCAACTCCCACTCATTTTCACTCCCACTCATTTTTCCTTCTAACGAGGCGCGGTCTTGAGTAACGCAACTTAACAAGCTTGTCTCCAGAATTCACCCTAAAATAGTAAACGGTGTATATATGAGAACGGAGTATCTTAATACTGCATGTTCCCTTTGCTAACTTTGCCGTGTGCGGGATACAGCGTGAAGCTAAAATAAAATAAAATTATAATCTGCTTCGTGATAAGTAATGGGCCATGAGAGTAACAGGTAATTTCTCGAAAATAAAATATGTTAATTACTAAGATTTGCTTAATGTACCAATAACTGTCGTCACAAGATTATTAAAATTATAGAATATTTTTACCATTTTTTTTTATTTCCCACTAAGTATACAAAAGTACTTAGAAACAGCGACGTTTTTATTTATACGCACGTCCACGCAACATCGTGACGATGGACAATGTAGAAATGGCTGGAATTTCAAATAACTGTAAGTTTTGAGCAGCAATTATACTTTGAAAATAACTTTAGCGTCACTCAGGTATTCATGAATTCGTGACTCGGTCGTTAATCTTTATTGAATTTTAATTAGTGTTTGATCGATTTTATATTAAAAAGGTACCATAGCAGTAGCAATAGTTCTAATTAAAAAAATATCTGTACTATTTATATTGAAATTTTTCTTTCAAAGTGTTAAAAAAATAGGGCTTTTTTGTAATTTTATCGAAATAACAAAAAAAAAAAAAACGCTACGACTCTAAAAGCTTTATGTTTTTCCTAAACATAATGTTAGGGAAAATTTAAAATAATAAGCGCGCAGAAGGGAACGTGTATGCCTCTCAAATTTACCATTCTTAACTGGCAATTTCGTAATATAATTCCCTGTGTTGTCATCTATGTATACTGTAATAAATGACATAAATAAATGTATCTGTACATTGAATATATTTAGGAGAAAAATGGTAATAGAATATATTTATATTTTAAATTACACATTATATTAAATTGAAAAAAATTGAGGCCAGTCATGGCGCAAGGGCCCAAAAAGTGTCTGTAGAACCGACTGGTTGTGGGTTTGATCCCCACTTGAGAAGATGAAATATTTATTTAAATTTATATTTGTATTTCTTCGCTCTGGTGTCACGGCAAAGCGCGGCGTTGATACGTCTGTCACTTAACACGCAATGAATCCAGAATTCGGCAGAAAGTGGGGAACGGAGTGCCTTACATCTATTTTCCCTCTGCCTACCGTTCTGTGTCCGCAATAAAACGTGAAGCTGATTTTTTTATTTTAAAAATCGTGGATTTCTATGAAATTTAAAAATTTTGTTTGTCTATTTGTCAGTTTCTTTGACTGCTCTTAACCACTAAAATTTATTTCGTTACTATTTTGAGGGATCGTATGGAAACATAGTACTTATTATTTATAAGATTGCTTAATATAATATAATGTTAATTAACGTATATGTGAAACTAATATTTAAAAATCACTTTCAAGGAATTTAGCAAAAATACCTAATATATTCAAAATAGAGGACTTAACTTAGGAATTCACTGGAAATGATGTTACTGTTATTATTTAATTTGTTTATATTTGATATATAGAACAAAGCGTATCTTGTATACGTACGAAATAAAATTGTATATTTATTCACGGTAGAAGCTTTATATTAGCAAATTTTCTAGTTCAATAGCAACGGTTTAAGTAAATTATTTTATAAAGAAATTATCTTCTTTTACAAAAAAATCATATGACGCAATAGAATCCATACATCTATTACTTAATACCATTAATAATAAAAGTTCAATATAAACATTTTTATAATATTATATACTAACGTAGTCTTAACAGTATATTCCATACATCAAATTCAGTTATAATATAAACAAAATTTTAAGATAACGTCTAGTTACCTACTATCGACGTAAGAACTAAGAACTCTAATGTACACACAAACATTATAAAAATAAATCGCCAATATAAATAGCGGTGAAAATCTTAATAAAATTAAACAGTTTCATTTCTAGAATAATATTCTTACGGCAATGTCGTCAATTTAACTTGATATATTGATAAATGTTGTAATACAAACACTGTACGCAACCAATACGCCGTCATAGCGCAGCGGCACAAGGGTGTGACTGTAACACGACGATTGTGGGTTCGACCCCTACTCGAGGAATTGAAATATTCATTTATGTTTATATTTCCATTTCTTCGCTTTGGTGTCGAGGCAAAGCGCGGCGTTGAGTTCTGCTACTCAATACAATGCCTCCAAAGTTCGGCAGAAAATGGGGAATGGAGTGTCTTAACACTAGGTTTCCTCTGTTTACCTTGCTGTGTGCGGGATATAGCGTGAAGCTGATTTTATTAAGCAACCAATGTAGTATTTTTTTCGGATATTTGAAATAGAATTTATAATAGACTCTCCTCGAAAGAATATTGTATTTACTTGTCAAAAGAAAGGAGAAATCGTTTTTACTATTTACAATAGAAGAAAAAAATATATAATAGATTTTGAAATTGAAGCAAGCAAAGTTATGACGAGGCGGCGACAAAGTTTAACATAACATACGAGTATTTATTTATCGGTATCTGATACGTGATACACGTCCAATTAGAGATCACTCAGAATGTTTACTCAATTCAATGAAACCAATTGCCTTACTTTGATTTTTTTTGTTTGTGAAATGAAAAATATTACTTTCTGGCATAAGCAGAGAATATTAGCAGAGAATAATAAATTATAAATATATGTTGATAGAAAAAAGCTCTTTTTTATATTAAACTTCTTTCGGACAAAGTCATCAACATTAACATAAAAATTATCATCGTGACGTAATAGGATTGTTATCACTCTTCTCACGTTGCCCCGCATTACCTTAACGTCAAATCCACTAATATATTTGTCATGCTACGTAAAATTATCGAAAAAGTATTAGCATACATTTCAAGTTTTATTAGATAATAAGTTGTGCTCTAAACGCTCTGTACGACTAAAAAAGTCTAGGCATATTTAGAGGTTTCAATTTTAGTTAAAACGTTAAAGGTAACTTATCGCCTCCAATCTCTAGAGCTTTTATATAAAAAGTTGAAATAGACTTATGTTTACGATATATGAATAATAATGGTGATTCGCTTATATTAAATTGATAAGAGTATAAAAATACGTCGTCATTTGAATATTTTCGATAAAAAGGTCTTACTTACGGAATATTTTTATTTTTCTTAAGTATATAATACTATATATGACGTATGTATATATATATATATATATATATATATATATATATTAGCATTCATTATAACTCTGCACTTAAAACTTTCAACTTATACAGTTATTTTAAGTAGAAATAATTTCATTTATCACTAATAACTTTATTTTACAGTTCTTAGTTAGGATATTTATTTTCTAAGCGTGCGGATAGGTCTCATAGTAAGCTGCCAATGACGATAAAAATATTCAAACAATCTCTTATAATTTTTCTATACAAAAAATAATATTTTTATGAAAAAAACACACAGTATTTAACATTACTGTAGACATAAACCATCATAAACGCCTGTTACTAAGCTTTATGTAGCATCTACCTAAAAATACGCCAAATATAATCTGACGTTTTTGCCGAGTTACTAAAAAGTAATAGGCTCGGGATCGCGATTCAAAACGATGAGAAATTGTAACAACAGGTCTGTGTGAATTATGAGACTTGTAAGCTCGTTACATAAAATTTTATAAACTACATCAATCGGTTTTATTATACATATAATAAAAAAGGGGGTGTAAAATGATATTTCGGTATATTCTTTGATTTATATGCCTAAGTCTAAAAAGAATAAAAACTTCATGCTGAAAATGTCTTCGCAGGCATTTACGCATGTTCTTGTATTGTTTAATGCATAAAGAATTTCTTCCAATCATTGCTTTGTTTAACTGCATAATCAAATTATCACCAACAAAGCAGTTGATGGTCTACAATTTCATGGTCGTAAATTAATTTTTACGCATAACTTTTTTATGTTTGTAACCAATGAAATAAATTAATAGGTAATTTATTCAAGATTTCCAAGGCTAGTCGGGTTTGGGCAGAGATGCGTAGATGTATGGGCGCACTCAGCCATCCGCGAACAAATATTAACCAATAAACCATCTGACGTTTCCGGCAAGTGCCTAAATAATTGATATGATAATATTATAGTAGACATATAATGCTCTTACTTTATATTGACATATGAATTACTATTTTTAGCAAGAATACAAAAAAAAAAATATCACATTTTATAGTAACTATAACTTGCCGTATTCTTTTCATTTACCATTCGTTGTCATCGAAAATAAGCTAAAAAAATGTTTCTGTGAAGGCATGATGTGGAAATAATCCCACTCGCGCTTGTCCGGTTTTTTTTATATATAATTGGTTTCTGACAGGTCCAAATACAGTGTTCCAGACTTTTACCTTCTTATTTCCTAATAATTCAGTTGGTAAATGAATCTAAATTTTGTAGGTAATTTGATAATAAATATTCAAATAATTAATTTGTCCCCGCGCTATCTCCATCTTCTAGGTGGCAGTATTAGTATATTTTGATTTTTTATTTTATAAATTTTAGTTTGTAATTCCAATAAATTTGATAAAGGTGACGGCATAGAAGTAGATGTCCAAGAAATACCGTGGTATCGACTCTGTTAATAGCCAGATCTCTGGCGTGTACGATTATACTACAAGTAGCAGACACAAACATCTAAAACTAAATGTTCGTATTATATTCATATTTTTCTATCTCTAAATTAAGTAATGGGCCAGTCGTGGCGCAGGGGCACAAAGTGTGGCTATACACCTGACAGGTTCTGGGTTCGATTCCCACTAGAGGACATATTTATTTAAGTTTATATTTTCATTTCTTCGCTCTGGTGTCGAGGGAAAGCGCGTCGTTGAGTTCCGCCACTCAACACGCAAAATAAGACGGAAAGTGGCGAGCGGAGTGTCTTAACACTAGGTTCCCTGCGTCTACCCTACTATGTGAAAGACATAGCGTGAAGCTGATTTAAATAAAAAAAATATTTTTTTACCAATTATACGTAAAATACAAATTTGATAGAAAAACTGTAACTCAAGTTTATAAGTGTAATAATAAACCAGCCGCGTCTGTTGTGTTTAAACTTAAATATTTTACGTAACGTGTTTGCGTTAATTCAAAAATAGCACAGAAAACTATTTATAGGCCATGATTCATAGATCATACGCATATAAATCGCTACAAATATAAACAAACAGCAATTATTGAGAAAATAAAAGTCTTATTTAAACAAAATATTTAAGGAATTTGTTTTTTTCACAGCAAATTGTAAACAAACGAAAGATCTCAACATATTTTTCGATACTAAATATATACATATCAACTCTTTTGATTTTATGTAGAAATTTCAGTACATTAACTCTAAAACATAAAAAAATGAATACTTATTCTTTGTATGTTGTACAGCAAGTTGGAAGTGCTTGGATCCCACGCGAGACAAACGGATGTGCTGTTAGAACTTTCCATTTCCTGAAATTAAATTTGATAAGTTCTAAAGTCTTATTACATTTAACGTTGCGTTTTACCTCGTTACCATAACGAAGAAACGAAAATATTAAAATACTCATATCATCCGTTGAGGAAGTTACAAATTACATCCGCCTCAGATATCGACGTAATTGGTAAATATATTCGACTTAAGAAAAAAATATTAATTATTCATTATACATTATTATAATGCTGTTGTTCCTTTAAATTGTAAGTGTGTAATTGTAAGTAGAACTTATAAAATTTTACAAACTTAAGTTTGCAGGCATACACACTCATGTTGCATGAAATGAACTACAAATATAAGTTCGTAATGATTTTTTTTAATTTTCTCTTATTGAATATTTTCCTTTATTTGTATTCTAATATCTCTCATTTTGTGCAAAATATAATAACTGTAGATTTTGATCACGCGGCGAGCTTCATACAAAATGTAGAAAAACGATACATAAATATTCGTATCTTTTGATAGTATTGACTTTGAAGCTTAATTTTCTTCTGAGCTTCAAAGGACTATTGACTTGAATATTTGATATTATTTTCAGCTTAATACCTCCACGTGATTTCAAGATAAATGGTCTCGACAGACAGATGGCTGACAAAGTGATCCTTTAAGGGTTCCGTATTTCTTTTTGAGGTACGAAATGTCAAAAAATACAATATTAATAATATTTAGTTATTTTCTACTTATAGTATAAGGCACATATAATTGTTGGAACAATTTTTAGGTGACTTGTCTAGAATAGCCACATGAAACACTAACAGGACATTTACAGGTATGTAAACGTTTGTGGTTGAAGGCTTGGGTGATTTGTCAGGTTACGTTTTCATATTTTCTTAACTGTTATGACATTGTCCCATATATGCTGTAAATGGTGTGATGTGACAAGCTGCCAACAAGTTACAGCTAAGCACTAATTGCATTGTTCTCGGTCTATTGTTTGACATACTCGTATATTGTTTCTATGAGACTCGTTTTACTTTTACTTTTGTAATATTTCCATTATTAGATTTTTTTATTTCTTCTTTATAACATTTAAAGCTGAATCTGTATTAGAATAGCGATTTTAATTCTCTTTTATCATTTCATAATAAGAATTTCATTCTTTATATGTATTATGGAAAGTTTTTTTTTATTTTTTTAAATATCATAAACTTTTAGACGTTATAAAATACGAACAAAGTTTGTATAAGATTTTAATTTCATAATACTTTGTAAAGTGAAGATATTATCATAAAATAGTTGATGAAATCAATTTGTTTCTCTATGTTAAATATTTCTCGGCTGCCAGACAGCAGTCTGCTAAGTAATTTTTCAACGAAAGTAGGCGTTGTGGACAGATATGATAAACATTTCGCAAAGACAGTAGAGGTTCTCTATACCACTCGTACATTCGCTATTCTAAGCTACATAATTCAGGTTAGATATCTTTATAAAGAAATCATTTATATTTATTTAGGGAATCTTCCATTTATTGTAAAATTATTTAACTTTTTCATCATTACTTTATATACCTAATTTTCTATATTTTGAATTTCGTGCTATTCCTTTGGTAAGCCCAGTTATAACTTTAATTTCTAATTATTATTAACTTATGTGTATTGCCTCGTCACATATACGTTAACTTAAATTATGAAACGCAAATGAAAGGCATTTCATATTTACTTTTAAAAGTTAACGATAGACACCGGGACAGTTACCTCGTGTTAATTGTTAGTTAGTTAATCACCACACACATTTACACGTATACTGTGTATATAACCCGCTTTGAAATTCAAATATTAAGTTTTATAAGTTCAATAATTAAAATTAATTTAATATTTAAACAGATGTTGAGTCATCAGCACTGTTCGACCACTGGAAGTATTGAATATGATGCGGCCACATACTTTTGTCATACTATTTGTGATCACAGGCATGGAGCTATCTCGAGGACATCATGTAAGCTTAACCTTGTCCATCTGGCCCACTTTAATTTTATATCCTATTGTTACTTCTCAATATCAACTTTATACAAAAGTTATATATTAGTTTTATATCTATTGTGAATTTTACAAATTGCATTGAATTTTGCCAAAAAATGAATGGATCCAACTAAATCTATATAAGTGTTACTGAATGCGATTGAATGCAGCTATTGTCATAACAAATGCAAGATTGAAAACCGTCGACCCAGTTATCCAAACAGCCAAATTGTCAAACGTGTCCTATTATGTATCTACAATCACCGTTTATCTATTCAAAAACCATACCATTGTAATTGCAGATAGAGATTGATTCTAATGAAGAAAATTCCAAATTGGATAGCTCGAGAATAGAACAACAATATATTCACCAGAATGGTAAGTTAAATTTTATTTTGTTCCTCTCTTATTACATAATAACCTGTTCGCTTTGCCGCAGTATTAAAATTTCCATCTTTGCAATTCTCTCGTATAATGACCGCGGCCCGGAGAAGTGTTTCATATTTTTATAGTGAATTTTCAATTTAAGGTATAAAAATATCTTCTTACTCTGAATGGTCAATTTGGAGTGCATGCCTCGGTGGACACAGAGTGCGGCGTCGGCATTGTCTGCGTCGTCAAATTTGCGGGGACGCCTTACGAGTTGAAGTTGCAGGGTAGGTGGAGATTTCGCCTGTTCTATTTATATAGTGAGATAGTTCTTATAATGTTCCATAAGTAAGTAATGTTATCCGTTAAAACTATAAATAATCTTTTATATATTTTTTTAATTGTCTGTAGTATTAATTTCATATACATACGGTATTAACTATATGTTTTTTTTCACTTCTACGCTGTATCAGAGGGAACGTAGCTCTAAGATATTCTGGTATTGCGTGATGAGAGGCGAAACTCAACGCCGCGCTTCGCCTCGACACCAGAGCGAAGAATTGGAAATATTAATTTAAATAAATATTTCATAATATCGTAAATATGCTAATATTAAATAGGTTTACTTTGAAAATGTGTTTAATATACACATTTACCATTTTCGTATCTTAACTAGCTTAACTAGCAAATGACTTAATCATATTTGGAATATGTCGTGTTTATAAATATGGAAATAGTGATTTGATTGATGAGATACTTGTGTTTACAGTTGCGGCAAGTTTCGTGGGACACGCCGACGAAATCCGACTCAACACCACCACGATGTAGAGCAACCGAAAAATGTTTACAAATATATAATATTAACAAACGTATGTAATACCTACCTTTAATATATGTATTTTTAATTTTTATGTGGGGCAAAAGTATTTTCGTATTGCTCATACAAAGAAACATATTTTTTTTATCAATAATTCTAATTTAGTTACTTATATACATTATAGCCTGATTTGCGACAGCTTGATGCAGATGATGTTCAGAAGAAATTTCGAGGTTTCTCACCTTGGAGTAGTTGGACTTCTTGTTCCCGGAAATGCACGACTGTGAGGAAAAGGTATTACCTTATGTTCAAAATATAATAATCCATAATTTATTTAACCATTTTTTTTAACAGTAAGCCAACTGTTACATCGGTGGATTAATCTCTATTTACTATTTTTTTTAACTAAATTGGAATTAAAAATTCAAAAGACTTAAATTAAATTAGATTCCCGTTGTATCCCACATACAGCAGGGTAGGCAGAAATACGATACGACAAACTTATTGACCTTTTTTTATTAAAATAACAATTTAATTAATGTAATGTTAATATTTAAATTATTATTTTGATAAAATTAATTGAAATCACATAACTGTGTCTTTTCATTTTAGACATTGTCTCAAAGCGTCGCTCTGCGAACGGAAAGTAATTAGACAGTCCGCTTATTGCTACTTGGAGGGCAGCTATTGCCAACTCTGGATTCGCAGCAGAATGCAGCGGCGAAAGGATCCAGGTGAAATTGCACATAGGTATAACAACTAGCTAACAACTTTTATATATTAACCTGCGACGAGAATAACCTACAGCTTCTTACATCTACAAATTAATTAAATATTATGTAAACTCAAAGTATATTGGCTTACCGCTTAATTAGCGAAGTCTTTGAGAGTTTATGTGTTTAATATGATGCAAGTTCTTGAGCATAATATTTTATCTTCAATAGTTAAAAAAATAGCAATATTAAAAATGTTACTTTTAGTATGAAATGTTCTCAATCTTTTATAATAATCTATTCGTTCACAAATCACTTTTCTATTTTCTCCGCCCATGTAATGACGATGAATGTTTATCTGTCAAACTTAAATCATAATTAATTTTAAAAAACAATTAATGGATTTGAATCCACTGTCGCGTAATCTGACATGATCCACTTGCACTGTAGCTACATCATAGTGATCGTAAACTAAAGGTAATATTTTTCAGTTTTATCACCAATTTTCTGATTTTCAAAGAGCAAATATAATTTTCATTCAGTGAAATGCATTTGGCAGTCGAAAGGCATTGTATTATTGGGTTAACGTCGGTGCTAAAATTAAGTTTTCATTGATTACACTACCGAGTATTTAAAAATTAAATTGCTTTTTACTACAAAATAATTTATTGGTTTAATAATGGTATTTTTTAGTTAATTTTTTAATTATCTTCATGTAACACCAAAACAATTTGATGAAAAGAATATGGAGCAGTAATATCAATAAACCTTATAAAATATTTGTAATGTAAACAAAAAAGCTTAATTTATAAATCTCTTTTTAGGGCTTATACTTACAAATCAGCATAATTTCTTCAGACAGACTGGCTTTTTTGTGAAATACTTCAGAGAATATATCATATAATTTCTTATAGTAAATAAATTGACTAATGAATATAGCTTCACACTAAAATTTAAAGTAAGTGACCTTTATGAACATTAATTACTTCCATTAATCAACTTGAGGCCGTGACGGCGCAGCTGCCACAGCGGCAGTTGTGTGTTCGATCCCGACACAAGGGAACGACATTTTAATAGGAATTTAACACTGCTAAAAATATGAAGCACTGTCTCATGGACAGGGAATGGGGAGGGATATGGCCGACCCTTATCCCACCAATTGTAAAAATTAAAAAATATAATCAACTCCTAGGATACACAATAGATGAGACAATGCCGCAGCCGGTCCCGGCTATTCATCCGGAAGACTCTCGGGCGCTCTCCAATACGGGCGTTTGCGGTAGATTGGGTAGATACCGCTCTGTGAATGCCAGACTTCGAGCCAAAATGAGGGATATGGTGCGCATCATTGGCGGCCGGCCCGCCCCGCCGGGGAAATGGATATGGCAAGTCGCTGTGCTGAATCGATATAAGGTGGGTATCTGTAATATATTTTAAGTGTATGAAACGACGTTTCAACTGAGTGGCTTACTGAGCTGTTATTTAAATTTTATAAGAAATATACAGTCTTTGAAAGAAGTTTTTTTTTTAATTTCGACAAAATCCATTTGTGGATAGATTGATTCATTTATAAAAAAAAAATAGATTACATAGTAATAAAACAAGCTAGCTTTGCGAACTAGAGTGATTTGTACCCACATACAGTACGGCCATTTTACTTGTCATAGCCAATTTATCATCATACTCACAAGTGACTAAAGTACGTGTACGGTACTATAAAAATGTTTGAATATAAAATTATTTTTAATTTATTTATTATTTGTAATATATTTATTAAACGTACCTAATAAGCAATTAGAAACTTTAGAGCTTTGATATTCAGAAACTTTAGAGTTTAGTTTCAGAAGCTTTAATATTACGATATTATACGGTCTTGTAAACAAAGTGTTAACTGATCAATCAATCTTTGTTCGTTCCCACCTACGCCAGAGTGCGCATACTACGCCAAAATCGACTGAATCAAATATTTGTACATTTTATAGCGGTTACCACTCCTTAGTGAAATAATAAAATACAAATAGATTTGAGACCCTGTTTTAAAGACGGATGTAATAACTCATTATATATATATTTTTGTGTAGGAAGCTTTCTGCGGCGGCACTTTAATAGCTCTTCGATGGGTCGCAACTGCCGCGCACTGTGTGAGGAGGAGATTGTACGTGCGTCTCGGAGAACACGACCTGCTCATACGTGGCTACGGAGAGGTCGAGATGAGAGTGACGGAAGCTGTCATCCATCCTCAATATGACCCGGACACCGTAGTCAATGATGTTGCTCTCCTAAGGTAGAAAATAGGTTTTATTGATTTAATAATATATATAAACGAACTCTTTGACACGGGAAAGATAAAATATACGAGTAGGTAGGTATTTTTTAAAAATATATCTTATAAATATATACATTAAATAAAATACACACAAAAATAATATAAGAATATAAAGAATAATAGAAATACATATAAAGAAGCGACGTGGTCTTTTTTTTTCAATTTTCTCAATTTTTTACATGTTTATTTTCCAAGAAACCAACCAACCTAATATATTATATATAGCAATATATAGATTAAGTAAGATAATGTAAAGTAGCACTCAAACATCACAATGTGGAATGTCTAATAGCCCGTGACGTTGCGTGGATTACCGTTGCGTGGAAACAAAGGAAGATAATGGATTATATCAATCACTAACTTAATATTTTAGCTTAAATTCTAAATTTAATATTTAGATGATTGTTTTACCAATTTCATGATGTATCCCGCAAGTAAACCGACTTAAGACACTGTTTCTCACTTTCCGTCGAATTCTGCAGACGTTGCCTGTTCAGTGGAGTTCAACGCTGCGCATTGCCTCGATACCAGAGCGAAGTAATTCAAATATTCAATATTTTATTGCTTCGAGCGGGAATCGCACCCACAACCTATCGTGTTAACAATCAAACTGAGTTTGGACAAATGATAATTTTTAGCAGTTATATTAGATAATTTATAATTAATGATAATTAATTTAAGATTAGAGGTCAGAGCATTTCAACGATTTCCAGGACGCACGGTTTTAAATTCCGCTACTCTTTTTTTATTTATTTTCTGAATAAGTATATACTTATAAGTATATTAGTATATAAGTATATAATATTATATATTTTTTCTTTGAAAAGCTATTTGTAATTTTTAATCTTGCATAATAAGTTCTATAAGTATTATCCTTACACCATTGTCAAGTTCTGTTGATGAATATAAACTACCTTTCATTTTCTATCAAGATCGGTTCTCTGATTTAATTATGATAGACTCTAAACTGTAATTACTTCCGCATTTAAAATAGAAAATTTATGTGTATTGTAAATTTTATGTAGGTATATTTATTTTTGCCTATTAAATCGATTTAAAGCACTGACTCCCTTTGTCTACCATTCTATATGTGGAAAACTGAAAAAAATATTATGTATTTCCTCAAATGGAATTAGAATTCTTACTGTGTTTAATTAGACTATACCAAATTCCAAATTTGCTACGACAACATTATGTAGATTTATGCAAAATATATATTTTTTAATTGGTATTATGAATCTAACACTAAATACATATGTATCTGGTAATTTTTTCTGCAGTTAAATTTTTATTTAATTTTTAATTTTGTACTTTTATCATATAATATATATAAAATTTGAACTTTGTTAGTGTTACCTACGAACGCTACGTATAATAATCTCCTTAATATGATCTATATTGGTATAATCTTGTTATATATATGATAATTAAAGTTAAGGATCCACTTACAGGCAGTACACATAACTGGTTACAATATATGTACGAAACAAGTTACGAAAAACACATGGGCCTGTTTCATCTACTCAAGGACGTTCTGATTGATATCCTCAATCTCGGTAATTTCATTGTCTTCATCAAATCAATTTATCTTTTATGAAGGTACAGCTCACTATATGTTTTAGACAAAGTTTCGTGAAGGAGGTAATAAATAATGCTATTAATTTTATACTATGCCAAACCCATGCTGCTTTTTTACGACGATTTATAACCATACCTAATTATACTTATAAGACCTGGTAACGAGGCAAAGTGCGGCGTTGAGTTCTGAAACTGGCAATGAATCCAGAATTCGGCAAAAAGTGGATAACGGGAGTGTCCAAAGGTAAACCAAGTGTTAACTATGTTCTTATAGTCCCTCTGACCATCCTGTTATATTCAGGATACACTGAAAGAAAAAAAAAAAATCTGATTATATTTAGTAAGTTT
Organism: Heliconius aoede; assembly: GCA_037355905.1. NCBI lineage: Eukaryota > Metazoa > Arthropoda > Insecta > Lepidoptera > Nymphalidae > Heliconius > Heliconius aoede. The sequence goes on along the minus strand of JBAIZZ010000216.1, from coordinate 433,935 downwards.
GCCTTGGAAATCTAAATGCAAGGTCAAGTTTAACGATGTCAATATATTCAACTGAGCAAAACCAGATAGAGTTGAATTGACACTTTAACTATTTATAGTTTTTACTGCCTGAATAATAATTACTAACCCACTTATCTTATTATATATCTTATAAAATAAATATTTTAACCTCAAATTTGATATATACTTTTTTTGTAATAAAAAAAAAAATACTTCTCTTTATAATGTGTTGACTGGGCCCAAAATTTATGACTCCCTCCCTAGTATTCTTTTCCTGGAGTCTGGTTACGGTGTGCTTTTGATTTATTTTTCCTGTTCCCGAATTTACGTCAAGTATCTAAATTTCGAAGTAAGCATGAAACATAAGTAGGGTATTTTAAACAACGCGACGCGACGGTTCGCTTTCCTACCCTCGTTTTGTAATTAATATATAACAAATGAATGAAATATTTGAAATGTACTTAAGAGATTTAATTGTTTGTCTTTGCGTTTAAATTTGAAACGATATATTTCTTCCCTCGTCAAACGGGATACTCATGGTTAAAATGTCGGTTGTTCAATAGGCGTCACGCTCCGATGTTTTAATTACAATAACGATAGCGTTCGTTACATATAAAATACATTACTCACTAGTTTCGTCTGTAAAATATTATATTTTGATGATATTTCCGTGAAGATTTTTGTTAACTTTGGAGATACTTATACGTCAAGAGCCGAAGACAGCCTGACCTCCTATGTGTACACATATACACCTACCACCCGTCAATGCTATCATCGAATATGAAATTTGAATAGTTGATAATTTGTTACAGTTATCAATAAGTTATAAGCGTCTACTAGTTGATTTATATTAATTACAAATCCATCTTGTTGTAACTTTGCTATATTATATTATACATTTGACGTGTGTAAAAATGTTTCCTATATATATATTTATTTATTTATTTTATTCTACTATCTTTTATTAAATAGTTTTCAAATACAAGATAATATTTTAAGAGTTTATATTGTTTGATCTATAGATTACCAGCGCCGGCACGACCTGATCTAGGCCATGGTACAGCGTGTCTGCCTAAATCTCACCAGATTCTACCGCCACATTCAAATTGTGTAATATTGGGATGGGGAAAGAGACGCCCCACAGATGTACATGGAACAAGAATTTTACATGAAGCTCAGGTAAATCAAAATTCATACATACGTCGTTTAACATACATAATTCCGACTAATATTATAAAAAAAATGGATTTTTATTTGTGACGACGTATAAGTGAAAAAAATTAAAAAAAAATATTCTCTGAGTAACTAGTAACTAGTACATTGGAATTTTTTAAAAGCTATTTTATTTAAATTGAACTTATATAATCTTATACATTTGAACTTATAATTTGTAAGATAATGACAATTATGTTAATAAATTACAATATAACCTGTGATCTAAATCTTTATCGAAATTATTTTTGGTTGTAAAAAAACCTGTAAATGACGTTCCTTCACATATGAATCGGGCGGTATTTGAAGACGATACGAATATATTGGGCAAACCACGAGTGAGAATGTGTTGATAACGATAATATTTAAATGTAAGCACAAAAAATATATAATATTCGAATAGGAAATATATCTTTAGGGAATTATTTATAGTTGTATAAATAAAATAAAATAACATTTTCACGTAATTTATTGATTGAAAGATTGATATTTTATGTTAAGTATATATAGAATAAACGTGGATTGATAGATTTAATATTTAAATGTAGTTTTGTTATATTTCTTTAGGTGTTTGTCTTTATTCTATCTATAAATAGTAATATAAAAAAACTAGGACATAAAAGGTCAGTCAGTCTTTTGTTTGCGTGCATACGCGGGTTTGATTCCCACTCCAGGAAATTAAATATTTAATATTCCTATTTTCTTCGCTCTTGTGTCTCTGCTGTGTGCGGGACACAGCGTGACGCTATTACATTGAAAAGATATTTATTTTACGTTTTCGTATTATCTGCATCAGTTTCATGATGTATTCAATATCAATGATCGCAGGTATCCACAATACAGCAAGCGGTGTGTCGCCGGTCGTACTGGCAGTACGCCATCACGGACGACATGGTGTGTGCGGGTCGCGGCCACAAGGACTCGTGTGCGGGGGATTCGGGTGGACCACTTCTGTGTAAAGATCGTACCGGCCGATACGTTTTACAGGTACAAATGCAAATGATAGACTACTAGTAGGGTGCTCAAGCACTTGTTTATACCTTATAACATAACTGTAGAATGAATATACATAAGAAATAAAAATCAGCTTCACGCTGTACCCCGCACACAGTAGGGTAGGCAGAGGGAACATAATGTTAAGACACTCCATTCCCTACTTTCTGCCGAATTCTGGAAACATTGCATGTTGAGTGGCAGAACTAAACGCCGCGCTTTGCCTCGAGCGAAAAAAAGAAAATATAAACGTTAATAAATATTTCACTTACTTGAGTGAGGATCGAACCCAGGACCGTTACAGTCATACCCTTGTGCCGCACACATACATAAGAAGTAGTTACGATATATAGAAGATAATATATTTATATTTCGCTGTCAGCATATAATAAAATTATATAATATAGAAATACTTTATTTTACTTACTTTAATAGAAATGATACATATAAATAAATTGTTATATTTCAGGGTATAACGAGCTTCGGGGATGGATGTGGTAAACGAGGCAAATATGGTATTTACACAAGAACCGCTGGATACGTCAACTGGATACGAGACATAATGAACAACAAGTATTTCGACGATTGATATTTAATTAAATATTAAACTTTTGTAAAGTCAATTAAACATTTAATTGTTAGAATTAGCTAATATTGTAGTAAGATATCTTAGAAAAATATAATGTACTCTATTCTTTATTTCATTAGTTATTTACCACATTAATCTATCCTCCGTCGGAGCTTGAGGAGTATTAATGGTGCAAAAGTTTAACAACTGCGTTGCTTTATAGTCAAACAAATTTCGAATAAAATATTTGCTAATGTCTAAAAAAAATAAATAAAATTAGATAGATTTATTTGTATCGTTTTAATTAACTTATTAATACGGAAAAATATGTATTGTATATAGTTATTTTTAATACTTGTAAGTAATGTAATGCCCTCAGCCTCAAGACTTATTTTGGGTGAGACTTGAAAAACAACAATTATTTTTAACTATTGTTGCCATAACTTTGATTGTGATGAGATTTTTGTAAATATACTCCTTAAACAATGTATTGTTTTATTTATTCTACGTTCACTTGACGACATAGTTAGGACAATGGGTGGCGTTAGTATTAAACAAAATATAGGTAAATTATTAAATTTAATGACCGGAAAAAAAGCTTAAAAGTGTATATATATATATATATATATATATATGGTTGAATACGAAACCGTCTTTGTTTTAGTTTATATCACACAAAAAATTAAATGTAAATCCGAATAGAGATACAAAAGTCGATATTTGATACGTTTTATGCTACATCATATTGCAGCGAATGTAGGTAAGTTTTCAGTCCAAATTATGTAATACCGTCGTAGTAGCGCTACGCAGCCTTCTACGCTCCATTAAGCGTAAACCAATATGTTCTGTGATATAGTAGACTGAAAGGCAAAATCGTAGCAATGAAGAATTTTAGCTATAATTATAGATAATAAGTATTATATATGTTGAAATATAAATAAAACAAATTTGATTTAATTTCAAAACATATATTCAAGACGTAGAACAATAAATATTAAAAAAAACATAGAAGTATATATATATTTTTGAACCAGATGAATGTCAATTTGAGTATTTGTACGTATCTGAATCAAATAATTCTACATCTTCCTCTTCTCTAGCTATGTCGTTTAACCATGGAATGAGGTGCCAAATGCCGGTGTACAGTGCAGACTGTTCACCCCAACGACGTCGTTCCTCCTAAAAAACCATATCGAATTTCTAATATTGAAGAAAAAATGACTTGGTAAAATATTTGTTTTATATCGGATAATAAATTTGCAAGTTGGATGAGACCTATGTTAAGCAAATCTTCATAATTCACATCGTATACAAAGCTCTTAAATGCAAACAAACAACTAGAAGAGTGCTGATAATCTTCAAACACTTTCAGAAACTTTTCAAAATCTGGTCGTTTAAAGTTTTCAAACAAAGAAAAATAAATGAATCAAAATAGGTTCACTAGTTCAGGAGCTACGATCCCTGTTTGATCACAGTTGTAGACAGACATACACACCTATCATACAGACAGACTTGTCAAATTATATCGCCCCTCAGTTTTCGCGATGAGAGAAGAATGAGTACGTAGAGCGCAACGTAATTATGTCCACATCCCGTCCGGTCAAGACCAATATAGGTCAACAGTAATAAAGTCCATTCGAAACAAAAAAAATTATATCCACTTGGCGGTCTAGCACACACACAATGGTGGAATTGGTATAATTTACAAAAATATAAATTTATATTTTCATTTCTTCGCTATGGTCGAGTTCGCTCACACTCAATGCCTCCAGAATTCGGCGGAATGTGGGGAACGGAGTGTCTTAGCCCAATTGGCTTGTACAGCGTCACTGGGTGTGCAGGGAAAAGGGCAGTTCCTGAAGCAATCCAAGCACTCCGTGGCTGCCTGTGAGGACCAGGCAAGTGTTGCAGTTAACAATCAATATTTGTCTTAGTAACTTTTATTATTTCAAGAAACACTTCATTTTTTATTTCAATCACTTATTTTATAATTGAACACACGAGTGGATGAAGGTGTTATGTGCATACAAACAATTTTAGACCATAAAACAACCAACATTGTGGCTATTTTAGAACTTCACTACTTGATAAAGGTATGGTATAGCACATAATCTTTGTCTCTCATGTCTTCGATTGTCATTTTTTAAACAAGTGATTATTTAACGGAGTAGGTTCCTATCTATGTAACATAGAAATAATATTTTGTAATAGTTTGTAAAATAATGACGTTCCCAAATATCGTGTAGAAGCGTAATGGTAATTTAATTTTGCGCAGTTGATTCACCAAGCAGATGTAAGCGCTTTCGCTGCATAATAAAGTTCATGGCGGCTATGGAAACTATTTTAAGCTTTATTATATTTTTTTTTACTTAATTAGTTTACATAAAAATTTACAATTTGTAAATGCTATTACATTTTTAAATTATAACTTCTAAGCATGTATCTAAGTAGTTTAAGTAATATGTATAAGAATCCAATTCAAATGAAGCACTCTTAAATAAATTATTTCTTTTTTTTCAACTTCACGCTGTATCCCGCTTATACAAGGGTAGGCAGAGAAAACCTAATGTTAAGATACTCTATTCCTCAAATGGGAATCGAACCCACAACCGTCGCGTTTACTCGTTTGTTCCCCTGCACCACAACGGCCTCAAAAAATATTTCTATAAAGGAAAGGAAAAATAGAATTATGCAAAATATGTGAATTTATTATGTAATGGAGCCAAAACTTAAAGCGCTTAAGTAGGTACTAACAAGTCAAAGTACATTTAAGGCTCTTATTGTCTCTATGTTTATTTACTTTACAGAAGCAGCCCGACGTGGCTTTTTTCTTTCAGTGTTTGTATAAATGCGATTTAATGTGCATTATTTTTAGCAATGTAAAATTTTTAAAATAGTAATTAGTGTCTCTGCTTTAATATAAAAAATATTTTCTCCGGTGTTATTTATATAACAATCTAAATAAGCCAGCCAGATGTGGCGAAGGGACACAAAGTAGTGACTGTCAATGTGTAAGTCCCGCATATAGCAGGGTAATCAGAGGGAACCTAGTGAAAAGGATACACTGTTCCCCACTTTACGCCAAATTTCGGCATAGCGTGTTAAAAAAAATTTCTACCATAAAATATCTGTATGTCATACACTAAATATTTCTTAATCTCAATTACACACAAAACAAGTAAAAAATATATGTGATGAAATTTATCATAAATTTGTTACAAGCACATACTTTACAACTTTTCTTCTTCTTCATCTATGATAAATTATAAAGAATTAAAGAGAATTAAAAAGAATTAAAGTATTAGAATGATTAAATTGACTGGCACCTGTGAATACAACGCCATTAGTTTTCCACCCATCAGAAGCAAGCTGCCGTGGACGGGGTCGCGCTCTTCAGTAATATACGGTGGCAATGATAAACAGTAAACATTTTGAACACTATCTTCGTTTAACCGTTTTGCCTCGCTGAAAGGTAAATACAATGTTAACATTGTAACGTTACGTTTAATGCGAATAGAGTATCTTGAGTAGTATGTATTACTCAACCCATACCTGTAGCCGATATTTCCAGGGCAGAAATTTGAGTTCACAAATCCTTGGTACATCATGAGATAATGCTCCGGGAGTCTGGCTACAGTGTACCTAGTATCATATCTGTCAAATTTATAAAAATATAGATGTAAAATTTAAAAAATGCAACGATTTTTTTTAAACAATCGTATTTATTTATATGGAGATAGTATGATTAATTTCGACATAAGACAATATTTAACCTGTCTAGTCCCCAGCCCAACGCTGTTACAGGAGAACCTCCTTTGTCAGCTACAAAATGATGAGACATTAAGGAGACTGGGTGCCATCCATTGCAAGTATTTGATATTGAATTCACAACCTGTATAGCTCCTGTAAATTTTTTTATATATAAAAACATTATTTTGAACTGTTTGGTTTACATAAACGTATTGGTTGACTGGAGGCTGTCTTGGTACAGCTTCTCTCCGTCCTTCCGTGTCTATACTGCAAAAATAATAAAAAACATAAAATTTATGCCATAATATACGAATTACCAAAAATTTTACCAATATTGTAAAGATGTCTTCGAGTATAATTCCTTGGATGAAATTGTGGATGAAGCACGCATTGTGAAACGTAAGCTATCCGTCCAGGCAACCTCCAATTATTACTACAGTATGTCACGAACGCTGACCTGCTGTCTTCTAGATTTTTTTTATTGTAGCGATATAAACACGTCGCAGCACCTACCAGCCAGTGTGGACTAATAGAAGCACAATCACAACGCACCTAAAATTATATATATTTTTAAATTTATCAATCAAATATAGTCTACACACGTATAATACGAAGCAAGTATCTTTCATCGTCCGTAGATTGCAGAGAATAGTTCAAATATAGCAAGTTTTATGTTATGAGCATAGAGGAAGGGTACATAAAAATCTCATTTCTTTTTTCACCGATCTACACACACGTCAAAGGTTGTGGTGACGCACACTGTTTGAAATTTATTACGAGCTTCAAAGTGCTCGCTTGCGTATTTACATAGCCAACCCTTATAATAGCGAATATACTACGTTAAATATTCTCTTTACATTCTTATTATGAAAATTGCCCTTGCAGAGGTTAAATACCAAATGCATATTCTTGGTAAAAGATATATTCTAAATATATGAAGCGCTAGTTCGCATGGAAGCGAAACCGATGGATTCCAGTTGATTTTCCAGTGTAGATTAAATTATATAATTATAATCAGACATTAAAAGACTTCACTCCAAATAATAATAACAAGACGAACAACATTTTATATATGTGTATAAATATATATACATATATAAAATGTTTATATATATATATATAAAATTTTAATCAACGGCTCTAAATTATTGCTACAATGGTTTTGTTTTTAGTTCAGATAAGCTCTACAGCGAATATGATCATATATTACAATGTAGAGACTAACAAAAATGTATTGTGGTCAAAATATCTACGAGTACATTTTTCATATTGAAATAAATGATTTTATACATATTGTATATATATATCTATATAATTTTACTTTTTAGAATTATAATTTGATTAAAGAACGGCTTTTATTTTAGTAATTTCCACCGCGTTACGCTGTTCGAAAAAGTGTTGAGAAATTGTATAAAACTTCTTGTTTAATTGTAAAAAAAATTGAGAAGAATGTAAAACTTAATAAAATAATTTTAGTAGTCACTATTTGTGTGATGAAACTTAGCGTTAAGTCTCTCCGTGAGTTGAGGAAACCAAAAATGAATAATGAGTCCTAAAGAGAGATTTTAAATCTATTATAAAAAGAAATTTATATTAACTTTTATTATTGATGTTTTAGAGAAATGTCTTGGAAAATTTAATACAATATACATAAGTCAAAGGGCACGAAGCAAAGTTCTTCTACAAAAACAAAGCAATTTGTACCGACGCCACAGCGCGGATGCAAAACTGAATTTATAAAGAAAAAGAATAGAATAGTAGTTAAGTGGCCGCAGCAGGAAGACTGCCAACTTTTATTCCGTAGCTTACTTTAGTAGCAAAAAAAAACCTAAGCAATTTATATGCAAATTGATTCTTAATATATATATTAAGAATCAATCATATAATTATATAAATTTCAAAGAATATTTAAATTAATACTTGTGTTCTAAAAGAATAGAAGAGTATATTATCCATATTATATTAGAAAATTGTTATAATATATATATACCTGCTCTGGTTCATATACATATACAGCAACGAAAGGGTAATTGGACCAAGCTACAGTCTGACTTGAATATGCTAACATTTTGGATGTATGCGTAGAAGAATAGATATCATGCTCTATATTTCTTCTTACTGTTTTGCGTTCGTTATCAGAGATATTTTTATTATCTAATTTTAAATTGAAAGGTCTGAAGTCAAATCCACCATCGACTTCATCTAAATATAAAAATTCTTTATTTTTTACGTAATCTTTGTCAGGAGAGCTTTTTTTATTTTGTAGCACCATAGACGACGGTCTAGGAGTATCGCTGTCGTACAGTTCAAAAAATCTTATACGATCATATGCTGTTGTATGTACTCTTCTTATGGTTGTTCTATATAATTTACTTCTTGGATAGTGCAATTGCAAGTTGGTTTCATTTTTTGTCAATACAATTGCAGGAGAAGCTGAAAACATATTTTGTACATAACGAGATGAGAAAATAAAAAAATATCTATAGATTAATATAATATATTGAAAATTACTTAAATTTTTTGAGGGAGGCTCCATTGAAGATTTTTTTATTAGAAACGTTGATGTGCGGAGATTTTGTGAAGACTTACACGTTGCATCGTCTCTTCTAAATAAATGAAAAGGCGCTTGTAGAAATGCATATTTGTACCCAGCAGTACCATTATTATTTCTTTTTATTGTAGATTTGCGATTTATTTTGTTATCTAAATTATCTAGATAATCAAATTCTATATAACTAGAAGTAGATGACTTCATATTTAGCTTTAAATTTGTCTGTACGATAGATTTTTTATTTTGGCTTCGGGAATTAATATATTTGTGGTTGCTTGTTTTATTGTGTAAAACTTTTTTGGTCAAATGCTTTACAGACACTTTTGGGTATATTTCACTCGATGCAGTAAAAATGTTGTTTTTTCTCCATAACATGTTAAAAATTTCATATTGTTTATTGGTAATTTCTCCTTCCTGCCATTTCCCTGTGGCTCTAGTAGTTGTATTATGCGACCTATAGAATATAAAACTGGGCACAGTTGTATTCAATGTTTCAAAACCAAAAACTTTGTCATTTAAAAAGAAAATGAACATTAAAACTCTCACAAATTTTACTACTACTGTCTCCATTGGATAAAATTTTTAAACTTATAAAATTTATACTTCAATAAATATTTGTACTTTATATACATACTTCACGAACATTGTTACAAGATGTCACATTTTGTCATTCACTTGTGTTATATTTTTCGTCCAAACGTCCTAAAATTAAGTTCTACATTTTTATCAATTTAATAACTTAGCAATCAAACTACAAAATTTTTGACTAATATTAAAAAAGAAATAATATTAAATTATATATATTTTATTAGATAGATATAGTCTGAATATATAAAAAATGAGGCCGTCGTGGCGCAAGGGTGTGACTGTAACGCGACGGTTGTGAGTTCACTTCCTTCCACTCGAGGAAGTGAAATATTTATTTACGTTTATATTTTCATTTTATTTGCTCTGGTGTCGAGGCAAAATGCGGCGTTGATTTCAGCCACTCAACACGCAATGCTTCCAGAATTCAGAAAGTGGGGAACGGAGTGTCTTAACACCAACGTTCCCTCTGCCTACCCTGCTGTATGCGGGATACAGCGTGAAGCTAATATGTATATATATATTTAAAAAGTATCTATAGCTAAAATTGACAGACGTGACATAATGAAAAATATGAAAGTTTTATTTTGACGTAGAATATTTAGTCAAATAGCTATTAAAATTTTCGTTTGGTTTCGAAATAAGATAAATTATAGAATATAAATAATAATATTGGTTGATTATTTAAGAATAAATTTGTGATTAAAATTATGTGAGTATAAATTGAAAAATCAATTATACTATCTATCACTAGATCTATGGATCTATTACTTAAAATCAATAGTAATTCACATTTATTGAGTTTTCGCTTGTTTGAAGACGAAATTGACATCAAAATATTATATATAACTTTGACAGTGTAAATTAAAATTTATCTAATATACTATTAATACTATGATTACTATATATACATTTATTTGCTTTCTGATCAAAATGATCAGAAATCATGGCTATTATTGAACTATTATTAGAATTAAATCTTATATGAAATTATTTCTGCTATAAATATATTAGGGGCCGTCGTGGCGCAATGGCACAAGGGTGAATTTAAGGCGACGGTTGTGGGTTCAATTCCCACTCGATGAAGTGAAATATTTATTTACGCTTATACTTCCATTTTCTTCGCTCTGGTGTTGAGACAAAGCGCAGCGTTGAGTTCTTCCACACGCAATGCATCCAGAATTCGGCAGAAAGTGGGGAACGGAGTGTCTTAACACCGAGGTTTCCTCTGCCTATTCTGCTGTGCTCGGGATACAGCTGAAAAACAATATATAAACATATGTCATTTATGTAAAATAAATGGAAATTTTGGTAATTTTAGTCCCTGTGTAATTACAAACGTAACAGCCGTAATGGATGATGATTTAAATGATGACTCAAATTATAAGTCAGGCACGTCGGGGCTGAATGAATTTTTAATTTAGTTAAAGCTTAATGAGTTGAAAAATTGTATAATTTTTAAATTAAAGTATAATTTAAAACTATTAAATACTGTGACCGCCATTTTTGATATATTAGTACAGTCGATGTTTCCCAGAGCTTAAAATCATTTATTGTGTATATATCTTATCTAATATATATTGTCACAAATCTTTATTCGCAACTCATGGTTTATATTTTGGCTTAAAATTATGCTATAATTGTTGCTCACAAAATATTATATGTCTGATGAACAGTAGTATTTAGTTTTGTAAGTAAATTTATATAACTAAATATCAACGATTGATCGACACGGTTCAAGTATGTTATAAAGTCGTATTTGTTTCAAGTATTCAAAATGAATACGGTGCCAACTGCGTTAAACAAAGCGGCGATGCGTAAATATGAGGATCTTGAGGTACCCTGTGAGCTCGTCCTCGCCGGCTACGTTTGGGTTGATGGATCTGGAATAAATTTACGTTCTAAGGATAGAACGTTCGACTTCGTTCCTAAGACACACAAAGGTACATTTACATTAGATTGCGCGTAATTAAGTTTTGATATAAATAGACGAAGCATTTTTTATAAATTTATTACCATGACTATGATCAATGAATATGTTTTTAATAAAACTCTTTAGTTGAATATCATTATTAGACTAGAAAATTCAATTTAATTTGTATGCTTATAAGAATATGAATAGTATATATTGTAACATTAATAAAACCATATTAACGAGCTATAAGTGCTTTTCCGGTTTCGCCGCAGTAAACTTTAGACGTACTGTAACTCACTCGCGAGAATAATATTTCGAAACTGTGTTTAAACCCGTGATAATACCATTACTTTGGATTAAAAAGAAAGATTAAGAGACTGGACGCGTGGGAAGATAAAAACACACGATATGACCTAAAAGCACAGCGATCATAGTGAAGTTGAAGCGAGTGCAAGTGCAAAATACACACTCGACCGTAGTGCCAACCCTACCAACCTAAATTAACAGATAAAGTGTTGCCATATAAATATTTTAAATACCACCGCAACACTAAAGTATCCAATTTGAAAACCTCTTTGCGCATACTTTGAACTGTACCTGCTGGAAATGAATGCCCAAATGCAAATCCTAATGGAAAAAATTCAAGAACAAATGGAGAAGCAAACAGTTTTAATCACAGAGTCCGTCACTCGAAGCGTTATGCAGCAAATGGTCGAAAATTAAAAAAAAATGTATGAACAAAACTAACAATTGAGTCGAAGTTGCAGAACTGAAAAATATTATTATAACGAGCTATACGTCGCATATTAAGAGCGAGAGAACGTCTGCCAAATTATATTTTACACCAAACTAGGCCACGAGTTTCAGGAACATAAACTTTCAATAACAAGGATGAATAAATATTTTGCTGGGTAGAAGTTGCGGCGGCAACCGTTTTGTTTTCTGTCAAAAGTGCAATGCCGAAAAGGCGTAAAATGGTTTGTGTACAAAAGTAGACTAGACGTGACGTGACGTGACGTGACATGTATATCTAGACGTGACTCTTATCTTATATCTTATCTTCTATATCTTATTGAAAAACAGGAAGAGCCATTTAGGTATAATAAGTGTACCGGAAGTACAGTTATTCTTATACAGGAAATATAGTTAGTGCTATTGCTCTTGATGATCATAGAATTTATTACTAAAACAAAACGTAAGAATACTTATAAGATCTAAATCTTTATTTTTTTTTAATTTCTTTTAATTTTAACCAATTGAATTCACAGATTTACCAATTTGGTATTTTGATGGCAGCAATACGGCACAAGCTAGTCCTGACAACGCTGACACATTCATCTTCCCACAAGTGATTTATCATGATCCCTTCCGACGAGGAAACCACATATTGGTTTTGGCTGACACCTATCAATACAATTATCAGCCAACTGGTTAGATATGCTCTAACTATCTGTCTGTTGTAATTTCAATGATTTCCCAGTGATAGCTTCTTACGTTTGAAAAGTTATATGTAGATGTATAATAAGTTGTTTATTTTTTGCGTGTTGAATAACGGAACTCAACGCCGTGATTTGCCTCGATTGAATTTTTTCGAGTAAGAGTCATACCCGTAACGTTCATTCATCAGTCACACGCTTGTGCTTCTGCGCCTCTAAGTTGTAGATACATATAGTAGCTATATTATATAAACTCACATTAATATAATAAAAATAAAAAAATCTATTATAATATTTATATTAATTGATAAAACGGGTTCAAAATGTGTATATTCTCGTTATACTTTAATTGCTATATTGTTATTTTTAGCTTACAAGAGTATCAACAACATCAGTTAATTACGTTTCCCGTCACAACTGAAGTAGGGCTCGGTAACGAATGAGGAAACGTTGAGTTAGCGTTACCTGTATTGTATAACATGGAGAAAGCTATGCATATTTTTGAGCATTTTCTTTAGTATTCACGCTGTATCCCGCATATAGCAGGGTAGGCAGAGGGAGCTAAGTGTTAAGACACTCCGCTATCAACTTTCCGCCATTTTAAAATTCCTTTCTTTAATTCTGGAGGCATTCCGTGTTGAGTGGTGAAACTCAACTTCATGCTTTCTTGTGTATATGTAGATTATGTATCTTTTACTTTCCATTTTGAAGCTTGTTAGAATTTCTAATTTTACATAACTATTACTTATTTCTGACAAAATATTTACGACAAGGTTTTAGAAAAAACATTTTCTTTTAATAATATATAAAAAAATAAAAAATAAAAATAATTTATTTCGGATTAACATCCATATAGTGTTAGTAAACAACAATAAAATTAAAACTATTACATTCTACTTTATTTTATTCAATGATAATAATGAGCTAAGTCCGGTAGATGATATTTGAAATGAACACTAAAATATATTAAAGCTAAAGTAGTAGTAAAATTGTTGTTTGCAGATGTATTTTAAGCGACATCGTCGAGTTTATAAAACTTCATTTTATTTTGTCTATTTTATTACAGATTTACAATGTATCACTGTTTTTGATTTTATAATGTAGCTACAGTGTTGAATATAATATAAATATTCACCTGAATCTTTTCATTACGCTCATGCATGGTGTGTAGTACATACGATTATAGATTAATCAGTACATTATTATCGATCAGCGATACTCAACTACTCTCGGTAAATAAAATATTCTGAAAATATTTTAAAATATATATACTAGATATTTCGCATTCTTTACATGAGTGACCTAACATGTCATGTCAAGATACACTGTCAGTTCATTCTGTAGACATTTGCTCAAGGGTAGCACGCGATACATCTTAGTAATATACAAACGCACAGCTCAGAATTACAAATTTCTTGCTCACAGTATCCAAAAGAAACTGAATATGTACTAGTAAACAATGACGATTTCCAAAAACATAAGATACCAGAAAGATAAAAGGTTTTCTCTCAACTTCACAGTCAATACTCAATTTCATGAATGAGGTGTGGGGCGTTATGTGTGTCATACTTGACAAATAGTGTTTTATTATACAACGATAAGTATATTAATTGAGCCGTCGTGGCGCAGTGGCACAAGGTATGACTATAATGTATTTTCATGTTATGTTATATATTTTTATTTCTTCGCGCTGGTGTCGAGGCAAAGAGCCGCGTTTAGTTCCGCCACTCAACACGCAATGCCCTCCAAAAATCGGAGGAAATTGGGGAACGGAGTACTTTAACACTTGGTTTCCTCTGCGTACCCTGCTGTGTGCGGGATACAGCGTGACCCTGATTTAATTTTATTAGAATATACCAATTTTTAATCTCTTTTGTATTTATGGAGTACATTTCTATTAGCTACGAATCACAGAAAGAATTGCACATTGGTATGTGAAAAAGGAGAGGTGGAAGAACCCTGGTTTGGCTTCAACCAGGAGTTTATGTTCACCACAACGGATGGAAGGCCAGTAGGATGGCCCCCCCGGCGGCTTTCCTGCACCTCCAGGCCCGTACTATTGTGCTATTGGGGCTCACAAAATCGTTGGAAGAGACCTTATGGAAGCTTTTTACAGGTATTGGTTCTAAATTTGTTATAAATTACTATCTTTCCTCCGAGTGGGAATCGAACCCACATCCGCTCGCTTGCCATTATGCCACGACAGCCACAATCTCTATATTTGATTTATTAATACAAGTTCAGTGTACAATGGTACATGAACTGAACAAATGGAATGGTACAGTAATTGTAATAATTGGTACAATTTGAAACAAAAAAAATGTCGAATAATCAAGAAGTCCTTACTCTACTAAATACAGCCATTAAATCTTAAATTTCTCTTTATTAAATTTACTGTAGTCCTCGTGCTTTATTATTTTTATTTTCCTCGAATTAATTAATTTATATTAAAATGGAATCTGTTATTTCAACATTTATTTGTAATAACATAAAAAAATGTTAGTTTATTTAACAGATTTTTCTTTTTGCATACTATTTTATAAGAAACTTTATAAATATAGATATAATATCACTAAGTAATACTAGTCATTTTAATATAATTAGTATGTAGTGAATCTTTGTTTACCCGAGGATCATTATGTTAATGGCGTCTAAACAAAACAAATTGTTTTTTATTTATGAGTATACTATATAATTCTACTCTGTTTCAAAAATCACAGTAAAAATAGTTCAATTATTATTCTACATAATTTTTTTTAACAAAGTTTTGGGGACGTGTGATATCACATTAACATATGATGGTTTTTATTAAGTTTGTGACTTGAGCCGTATCAAACTTTAAGATAATTTTTTCATGGAATTATCTCATAAGAGTAAAATTATAACATATAAATGCCAATAAATAATACTATAATATTATTTACACATATATGACACACATACATTTTTCCTAGTTAGATGAAAATCCCCTGACATGCCCATATATAAAAGTGGAAATCATAAAAAATTTACGTTCATAGGTGTTGTCTTTATGCGGGTGTACAAATGAATGGTATTAACCCTGGGACCACACCTTCCCAGTGGAATTTTCAGGTAAGTGTACTACTTTGTTTCATCCACTTTATAGTCCTTTTAATTGCAAATGCTTGTGGGTTTTAGTTAAATGTTACTGCGATTAATTCCGCTTTAAAAGCAATTTATTCACTGGCTCTTACATATTATTTTAAATATTTTAGATTTTTTTATTCCAGCGTACGTTCATTCTAGGTGTAATGAAATATATATTTATTTATTTTTGGCACTAGTAGTTACTTTATGAAAATAATATAAATTTTGTTTTACAAAAACAGTAAAGGGCGGGTTGGACTCGCCCACCGAGGGTTCCGTACAGAAATTGGAGGTGTCTAGCTTGTTCTGAAATTCAGGCTTAGCTAAGCCAGAGCCTCTTTCACCTGGAACCTCGCTTAAACTGGCATTTACACCTCTCTAAAAACCTCTCTTTTTTTTTTACATGATCTCTAAAAATTATAAAAGTTGAATAATATTATTTTATTGTAAGTTTAAAATTTTCAAATATTTTGGTATAAAATATATTGATTAGTATCAAATTGTTATGTTAGTCTTTCTTAAGGGAACCGGTCAATTGTGAGTCGGATTCTCTCATCGAAGGTTCTGCACCAATTTCGGTGTTGTAGGTATGATTTATAAAAGTCGACTTTAAGTTTGCGGGGAATAATTTTGTATGATATGAACTACATATACTCCATATTTTTGGTTTTAATTGCGTACTGAATTTCATAAAAAATGCACAAATGCATATTATACGATATTCTAATTAATAAATGTATATGCTTATCTTTTAATTACGTTAACTTTGGAAATTGTTTTTTTTTGCTCCGTAGGGCTGTAGACTTAAATTTTAACATAAGTTTCAGCTAGACAGTTGTAATTTAGATTCAGCTTTCAGAGATTTAAGTAAATGTAGTTGAATAGATTTGTGTAGTTTTAAATGTATTTTGGTCGCAGTCAGCTCAATAGATAAAAGGGTTTCCATTGTGGTTAACCTTACTACTGTATTATCGGAGTAACGAAATTCTAAAGTAACACAGTGGTAAATTATTAGATGACCCTTATTTTATTTTATTAAGAAAATGGCAGTTTCAGATTTTCTTTACTTGAGCTCGCAATAAATAAAATATGTATAAATGCCGGTATTTTTGTGGTATTATTTTCTAAGCGTCTATTAAGTATTTTAGAGGTACTACGCGCTTGGGTGACAGAGCACAAGGATTTTCTTTGTAAGGCAGAAAAGAGACATTCATTATAATATTTTTTTCCGCTGGATCCTAGTTTTAACATCGTTCCCATTTTTCTTAGCAGAAACGAGCCATTGCATGTTCAACGCTGTATTTTACATTGTTATCAGAATAATAATCATTTCCCTGAGTGGGAATCGAACCCACTACTTTAGCTGCCGTAGGTTACAGTCACACGTTTGTGCTACTGCGCCACGATGGAATATAGTATAATATATAATAAATTATTTCCCGAGTTTGAAGTTTTATTTGAATACTCATGTTCATTTCAGTGTTATTAAAAATTTAAAATTTTCACGTATAAAAGTTTCCTGACATATACACGCATTTCATTCTAAAAAATATTGTGTAACGAGGGCTCCGCATTTTTTGCGAAAATTTGTTCTAATTTTTATACTTTAGGTCTAAAAGTCAACCAGCGACAAATAATATATGAAAATTGACATAAAATGTGTGTAAATATATTATTTATTAGTAACTGAAAGCATTACAAATTCCCTCAACTCTTACCTTTTCTATTGTTTTGTCTCAAGATATTTTTGTATTCTTTTTCAGTGCCTTAAATCTTTATATAAATTCAGGGGTGTTACGATTGAATTTATTGTCCCCTAGATCAGCGTCTGAGGATTTTGTATTTGAATAAGTACTCATATATTATTGTTTTTTTTTATTATTTTAAATATAGAATTGAAACCATAAGAGAGAATTTAGATGTAGTCTTGAGAAATAAATTTTACGGACTATACTATATGTTGATGAGTAAATTAAGCAATCAAAACTTTATTATTTTATGCCTTAGATGAGATTTATAGAATAAATAACTAGTTTGGCCTTAATAAAACAGGTTGGACCATCTCCTGGCATAAGAGCTGCTGATGATCTATGGATGGCCCGGTACATTCTGTGTAAGTTAGCAGAAGAATACGGCGTCGTTGCTTCTTTTGAACCTCTGCCAGTTATCAACTGGCCTGGGAATGGAACTTTCGTATATTTTTCTTCAAAGGATATGAGAGAAGAAGATGGAATTTTGTAAGTAATAAAATATTAGTATCTAATATTTTCATATTTGTTATTTTCAAGCTAGTACCTACTCTATTTAATGTAATGGTGACATTTATTTTTTTCTATAAAAATGAATTAATGTATTCAAACAATCTAGCGATCGATTTGAATTCCGAATGTTCACCGATTTCAATGGTAGCAATTTACCGATTTAGTATTCGATTCGAGCTTTCGAGCTAGATAGATAACTAAGTCAGAAGTTTAATAAACACAGCATTACTATGAATATTCCAAGTTTATTAGTATCTGCTTACAATGTAATTATTTAATACTGTATGGACCTTAGTGTTTTTCACTCTCCACTTTCCGCCGAATTCTGGACGTTCGACGAACAAATGAAAGTATTAAATATTATCATTCATCGAGTTGGGAGTCGTAAGCCCCTTTCACACACTCATGTGAAAATATATGTAAACTGAAAAAATATATCTAAATGAATTAATAAAAAAATAAATAATTATTTACATATTTATAAATTTAAAAAACATTACTTTCCCCTTTTTTCGCAAAAAAAAAAGAAATATATTTTTAAGTTACTTTTGGTTTTAAAATGATGAATTTAGATATTCCTCGCGACATAAATGACTTATTGTGTTGTAATTTTTCCTAACCTTGAAGTTTGTATGAAAGGATCACATTTACACAAGGACGAATCTAGGGCAACAACGTACAGAATATACGAGTACATGTGTAGACTTAACACGGTACAAATGTGGATATAGGTATATATTTTCCTTTGAAAGCGGCGTTGTTTGACTAGTTATCGTCATAATACGGTGTGTGAGTATTGACTCACTACCTATGAAATTGGGTAAAGATTAAAGAGACAAACGTATCCCGTGGAAATGTCATTATTTTCTTGTACAAAATTAACTATATATTGTGGATATATTAACACTTATACATTTTTAAGAGATTGAAAAATTATTCTTCTAGTATATACCCGACACAATATATACGAGTGGGGTATAATTCTAAATTATCTATAATTCAAAGTAGAGAAATAAAATCGTTTTAAGCAAAACTTTTTCGCATTTACGACTAGAATTTCTAGAAATTTACCTGTAGACGCTGGATTAAATACAAAATAGATATTTTCTACAGATTTAAAGTCTAACCTTAAGTTACTGCTTGTCTTGGAATTTATGCGGTAGTCCATCGCAATTCGCGACACGTTTTAGGTTATACAGAAGGAATATAGCGATTTTAGTACACAAATTCTGGTAGAATATTGTCAATATTGCAAAATATGAGATGAGTTTATCAGCTGCCACCTGTTATTCCTCTTCACACTTGAAACAAGTGATAAGAGATAAACTGTTATTACCACTACGCGATAATGCACATGTGGATAACGCGGTTTTTTGAGTTAATTGAATATGTACATTAATATTTTTTGGAAGTTTTATATGAATATAAAATTATATTTTTGGTTGAGATTTATAACTGTCCAGTAACAGCTTACATCTTTCGCAATATTTTATACCAATCATCTTCTTAGGCATCATTTGACATTCTTTAGGTTTAGAGTAAAAAATGAAATGTTAAAGAAATCCGTAGCGTTTGGTTTCACATTTTCTGTTTCATGTCCACTTCGTTTTCTCTAACTACCCCACTAGGGATACAGCGTGAAGCTAAGCTAAGTTAAAAATATATGAATATTAATAAATCTAACTAAAATTTAAAGATCACGGATCATATGTCTGTAGAGTTATCAGATTTTAAATATATATAAAAAAAATAAAACTAATGCATAGTTTAGTCGTTTCACACTGTATCCCGCACACAGCAGGGGAGGCAGAGGGAACGTAGTGTTAACATACTCCGTTCCCCACTCTCCACCACCAACCGGTTTTTTTTATCATATATATATTGTTAATGCATCCAGGGTAATAGAGAGGGCCATAGACAAATTGGCGCGACGACACGGGGTACACATAAACGAGTACGACGCTAGTAACGGCGCGGACAACGCGCGTCGTCTCGACGGCAACGGCATTTCTCACATTCGAGATTTCACTGCGGGTAAGATATACGAGTATTATATTTAATTCAAATGTATTTTAATTTAATATACTTTTAAGTATTTGAGTAATTAGTATTAAGTCCCAATCACGAAATACAGATATGGATAAAAATCGTGAAATGACAAAAAAAATCCTATGTCTGAACTGTCGAGGCATCTTGATTGATTTCTTTAGGTATTTATTGGTTTGTAATATTTTAACATATAAGCTGTTACTGTAAAAGGATCGCTGACACTTCCACTCTGTATATGAAATATTGAAATTATTTGAAAAAACTGTATTCAAATACGAAAAGTCTAGTTCACCTGTCGGTAAAAGCTCCGTACTTGTACTAGTAAAATATAAGAACACACAACTCACAAACTGTAATTTATTTCCAGCCTATTTGACACATTGCGCTGAAATATGCGCGGATATGCGGTCGACAAGAGAAATAGAGTAGATGTCATTTATACTGACTTTAGTAAAGCATTTGATTTAGTACCTATTCCCTTACTACTTCAAAAATTGTCTATATATGAACTAGAAAAGTCAGTAAAAGTTCAAACGATCTTAAAATTCTAAAAACATGATGAGTTCACAAAAACGTAATCCTTTTTGTATTCTATAAAATAGAAATGATGACATGGCCCATTATATTTTTTATACTAGTTACTGCTACTGTTGTACATTCTGTATGAATGAATAAAAAACGTAACAAATTAATTGCAGTATTTGTCATATTCTACTTCGACATACTATTATACTTTGTTATATGGATATTAATTGGGCTTCACGTCTTAATATTTCATTATAAGAAGGACAAAAATAAAACAAAAAAAATTGGGATTAATGAAAAAAAAAAATTTACCAGGTGTGGCAAACCGTTCTTGTTCCGTACGGATTCCTCGCCAGGTGTCAGAAGACAAACGTGGATATTTTGAAGATCGTAGACCTGCTGCTAATGCTGACCCTTATCGTATAATCTCAATTTTACTGCGGACGTGCATTTTCGATGAATAGAATTGTATTTTGTTCCATTAAATGTGAGACATTCTTTTGTAGAGCTTTTTTATTTCTTACATTTTACTATAAGCTCATTTATTTCTACTGCAACTGCGTATTCGCGTGCAACTGTCCATTATGGTTTCCATTTCATCTGCGATCATTCAACACGACCTTCATTAAGTATTGAAATGTCTGGAATATCTATTTCTGGATTTACTTGATCCGTTCAATATAAAATTAATGAACATTATTATTATTTGTAGAAATGGCAAATTCCTATGACAGAGTTATTTGTAAACTAATTTTCTCGAGAAATGTTTTTATGTATCTACTATAAAATAATTTGGAACGTGGTAAAAAAGGAACAAATTATAATCGATCTTATTAAAATTTAAAGCAAATGCTCTCAGTAACTACAGTATACGATTAACTTTGACGTTTTCCAATGAGGCACGGCTTCAAATCCTGCGACATTGAAATTTTGAATTCATATATGTTCACAAATTATTCACATTTAACATAAAACTATGTTTTAAATCTCTCAATTTACTATATAAAATGTAAGGAAAATCCAGGAATCGTTTTACAGTATAAGCCTTATACTTCTGTATAAGGCTTATACTCTTGTATAAGGCTTCTAAGACAGTATAAAGCTTTGGAGTTGATTTGCAAACTCTGATAAAAGTTAACAGAATGAGGCAAGAAGGCCTAAACTTGGTAACATAAACATAAGTTTTGAATTAACTGTGTATACAGTGTCATATATTGTACGTAGTACGTGACAAATTCTGTTTGCCTGAAATTTTCACAATGTTTAATATACAAAAATTTCATGAAATAATCAAATATTCATTGACAATTATAAATTAACAAATATTATTCGAGCAACTACTGGTTACTGAATTAGTATTCTTTTAGTAAAGTGGTATTTGTATCTTCATAAACGAAACTTTTTAATAATAAAACGAGTATAAGTATAAAAATATCAATTCAAAATATCAATAAAAAATATCAATACAAAAGCTGAAAACAATTTTGCATGAGGGTCTTAATCATTTATTAAAAAACATAGAGAATAATACATGTACGAGTACATAATTACAAGCTCATTCCTGGCTTTATTACGATACTGATTATAAACTATCGAAGAATCTGTATTATTTATTATTATGAAATTATTTATTTATATATTATGTATTTATATTTACCCTCTAAAAAATAAATTAAATAATGAAATATTCTTCCACAAAATTAATTAAGAGAACCCTCGTCTAGATAACGCTGTTTGCATTAAAAAAGCTTTTACAAAATTTGTAATTCTTTTACATGTCAAGTAATTATGTTGATCGCTTTAAAATATACACACGTTTTAATTTTGGGCGTATTATGCGGAGAATGAATTTATCTTTTTTGTTGTTTTTAAGTCTTGCTTTAAAAATAATACATCAGTAGTATATAATACATATTTTATATACTATTATTAAATTCTTTTTTTTCCATTAGAGTTTATTATATTGACACATTACGTAATTCGTTTTTATTTTGTGAGAACGAGAAAATCTTTTCAAGAGTAATGAAAAAGATAAACAAACAAACGCCTTCCAAATATCTTTCAATAGATTAGAAATTGACTAATTCATAATGTAAATTATATCAACAAGCAATGTACAAAACTGTTTGAGATAATGTTGAAATTGGTTTTTCTATATATTTTTTTTTGAATTCCGCGCATCACAGAGACTATTGTCAAAACGTAATACATGAACACTGAATGAACAATGAACACAGAGAGATAAATGGCGCCACAAAACGCCGCGCTTTGTCTTTGTATGAAATTAATTACTTGACAGTAAATCATTCAAGGAGAAAAGTTAATAAATAAAGGCCATTCGTGTCGCGCACAAGCATGTGACTGCAACCGCGATAGGTCGTGGGTTCGATTGTCTTTGATTGATTTAATTTTCTCGAGTGCGAATCTAATCAACATCGACACACCCTTGAGCCCCTGCGCCACGACTGGCCTGACTTTGCCTCAAAAAATCTAATACTAATAATAAAAATAGATCAATCCATGTAAAAAAATAACTATTCAAAGAATTGCGCAGTACTTCTATGTGTATTTACATATTATACTTAACAAACAAAGAAATAAATCCAAAATAGGCCTAATAATAATCTTACAACATTTACTTTGCCAAGTGGATATATTTTTTCATACAAATATTTACGCTCCGTTTCTCTCTTCGTATTGTTTCAAGTAAGTACAATTAAAGATAATGCCGTGTTATTTTTTTCTGTGTACATTGTGTATTTATTTAGTGAATACTATGGTGTCAGTAAGAATTTTCAAAAAATCTTATTATAATATAAGTGTATATTGTTTGTAAGTATAGATTTTGTTCAAGGAATTTGCGATCTTAGTCGCAATGGTACAGTATAATATATAGAGTATATTTAAATTTGTTTAATTAATTCAGATATAGAAGATTGAATGAAATCAAAAAATGGTTAGCGTCCTAATTTGAAAGTTATATTATATTTTCCTCTTAGAATCGAGTAATTTTACACGTGACACTATTTGTGAAGAAAAAGGGTTGCGGTCAAAATTTTATATATATATAAAATCAGAATCAATTATTTTATGCAAAAATATACGAGAAGGAATACGCAGTAGGTATTTGAATCTTCCTCTAGCTTAGTAAAAGTGAAACGATCTTATTACAGACGTTTGATTATTTATATTGGCAGTGTTTACGGTGCAGAGCAATAATATGTAGGTAAAGATGTGGTCTGGTTTTCTTCAAATATTTCTATATTTCTTAATTTCTATTTTTACTTAGTGACTGACTATATTTGTTTATTAGAGCACAACAGTCGTTAGTTAAGGGACTTTGTTATTTGAGAATTTACCTAAGTATATTATCCTTTTTCATTATACTTCCCTTATAACCCTGATATAGAAATTTCTTATAATATACATGATTTCAGAGTACTTTAGCTATTTCTTATTTTCTATATTAAAGATAAATCTTTGTTATAATGTGAGGAATCTCTGTTACACAACTAGGTAGTTAGTTCGAGAAGGAATTCGAAATCAAAGATTTAACGAACCGTAGTCTAGTTACTCTGACCCGATTCTCTTATAATGTACATACATTTATAGTACATGTATATTTCTAGTAAAATGTCTTTTATTCTCTCTCTAACTTTTTATATACATTAAATGATAAGTAATGCTATTAATTTTACTCAGTGATAATATTGGATTTTTAAAAGGATATGAAAATAACATACAACTAAGATACTCGTGCGTTTTTATTTATAGTTATTTATCTTATAGATTTTGCCACATCATATGTTTGACATTTTAATAAATTACATTAGATTAGAGTCTTTTTTATTTACATTTTTATTATCACATATTACATCCGTGAATTATAAAACTAATGTTTGGAAAAAAATATACAATTCACTGAATGTTTTGTTTCCTTACAAGTCATGATCACTACACTACACAAGTAGCTATACATGTCCACTATGTCTGTCCGTGCTACGTATTGAACCTTGAATTGATGAATTTATACTTTATTATCACGCAGCACATCTGTGAACTCTACTATATTACTATTCGGAAAAATATACAATTCACTAACTTTTTCATCACCAACAGGCATATCGTTGTCATTGAATCTTCGCGATCTTCTCGATGGCTCTTGCGGCGTGCTGCGATTGCCATTTTTACAAATCTCAGATTCCTTTTTAGTTTCATGTAACATATCTTTATCTGAATAACTGTGGCCTCTTGCACATACACAAGAGTTTCTCATTTTCAAAGATTCCACAGGAGCTGTATTGATAGATTTTCTTGTTGAGTAAACGCTTCTTTCATTTGTGGATCGAATCGATAGTACCCGTGTTCTATACGACTGTCCGTCCTGAAACATGTTTTTTTTTATTTTATAAAATGGTACAATTTTAGCCTATCTGATACTTACTTCATTTCTTTTTATTTACCTCGTAGCTGTCATTAGTGAATCTGTTTCGCTTCTGTCTAAATGTAAATCTTTGTTTGAATTCTTTCTTAAATTTTTCCTAAAAAAAATATCATTGATAAAAGCATTTTGATTTATTAAACAATAACGAATTATTAGTGAAATTTTCAGGAAAATGAAAGTATAGTATGATTTATTTCAAAATGAAAATGTATTTATAGCTATAATGACGACTGTTTTTTAGTAAGAACAAGCAGAATATTATAATAAATTATATCCAAGCGTTTCATTTATGAAAATATTAATAGTGGGTGTTTTTTACCCTGAAGCCACCGTTTGTGTGTGGATTTGCCTAGTGACGAATCTCGGGTTAAAGTGTATTTATTACTGAAAATATCCGTTCAATTTTATTTGATCTTCATAAAACCAGGGCTATATACAATATTTATATAAAATTGGCGTAGACGGTCATTTATAATCGCTCAGAAAGAATATTTACATAAAGTAAACGAGGCTATTACTGTGGGGAGACAAGTCATCATATTTAGGACAGCCCCTTAATCAAAAGAGAAATATTTTAATTTTTTTTTTGTCCTTTCATTCAAAGAAGTTTATTTCTTCAATAAATTGTAATTTACTTCAAGTTAAAGTAAGATTAATGTAAATGTATTATCTTTGCAGTTTAACGCGGTATTCCATATGCATATAGCATATTGTGTTTACAGTCGCAGGCTTGTGCTCCTGCGCCACGACTGACTTCAAATAATATATTGTCAAAGTAAATATATTGTTATTTATTGATTCTTTTTCAAATTCTCTTAAATATCAAATTTGTATTTAATAAATCATATATTTAGTGAGTTAATTTCAAACACTTAATCTCAATTTACACGTAGCTCAGCTATACGATGAAAAGTAAAAATATTTTCATTTCAATAAATTAATTAAAAATATCCCTTCAATATTCAATAAACACTTTATATGACACACATGAAAAATATGCATATCCACTTTAACTAAAAGGAAATTCAGACTATATTTGGTCGTGACAGATTCGTTTGAGAGCATGATTTCATGATATTCTATTTTTTACGAATCGCCAAAGCGTTTTAACAAGTGATCCTAAGTGCTACTTAGTCCCTTGAAAAGTTATTTAAATTACAAGAGAATTGTGTGAGAAAAAAAAGTACAAAAATTTAAGAAAAGTCTAGATGTATTTTATTCAAAAATACAATTTTCTTTTTGTTGAAGAAACTTTACATTCTAAAGCTTAAATTCGCAGCGTTGAATTTTCGTTAGACTTAACGACTCCCTCCATCACTTCCGTCAGGAACAAAGACCGTATTTTTACTTGTCTTTCGAGCGTTATCACAAAAACATTATAAAATTAAAAACTAATTAGTTTAAACACTTAAATGTCATTAAAATTACTGAGCATAATGAACGAATCTGTTTAAAAAATGTAAACCGAGTCGTGACGCAGCGGCACAAGTGTGTGACTGGTTGTGGGTTTGATTCTAATGAAATAAATTCAGTAATGTCTTTCGCATTTTATTTTAACCTAATGAATAGCTATAATATCTTTGATATAAGCTATTAGATGTATCTTACAAGTAACATTTGAAATGACACGAGTGACACTCACGTTGTAGATTGCGTATATAAAAGGGTTGTAGCAAGAGTTACTCATCGCTAACCAGTCGAAGCAGAAGAATAATACATTTATGTATCTGTAACTGTAAATGAATTATGATTATATTAAAAATCACAGAAAATAAAAAAATACTTTTTTATTGTTACTGAACTGAACTGATAAAGCATTCTTAATAATTTTAATATCAAAGTAGATTCATACGAAGTAATTATCTTTTATCAGAGTTGAAGTTATATTAATATTAAAGTTTTTTTAATATTAAATACATAACAATGTTAAAGAAAATGAGTACGCCTTAAAGAAAATAAATTAGATATTTTTTAATTTATTTTTCTACCGCTCAAGAAGCACAGTTGCAACAATGTAGGAATACCAGTTAAAATTGAAAATTACAAATATACTTTAATCTGATGGATTTTTGTTCAAATATTATTTTTCTTATAAAAATAAAATACTCACTCATTAATAGATGGAAAAAATGACTGGAGCAGCATATAACTCTGCAAAGGAAGCCAACAGAGTGCGAAAAGCGCTACTACTAGCACTAGCATCTTTATAACCTGTATTTTAATTAAAATGTTAGAGTAATCTAGGGATCTAAATAAAAACTGAAATAAAAACTTAGAATAAATTACTTTTAGAAGAATACAAGTTCATATTTTCAGATTTCTTTACTTTTAAAACTTGAACATCGTCTTGTGAACTTCATCCTTCATTGAAAAACGTTCGATAAAAAGCTCGAGTGATAATGCATACCGTAAAAACTTTTTTGTGTGTTAAGTATGAAAATATTCGTGTACAATTAAGTATAAATATGGAAAAATGAATAAAACTCTAATAAAACTAAATCAGGCAATAACTACAACATTGGATATCTACGAAATTTATTTCTATTCATTAAAATAAAAAATGTAATTTGTAAAAATTATCCCGACTGAACGCAGAATTCAGCGTCTACGTATCTCCGATTATTTTGTCGGTGAAGTCGAAGAACGAAGCATTAATCAACATTTAACTTGGCTCTCATTTTACATTTATGTTTTTAACGGGATTATATATTTTATCGGTCCGTAAACTTCAGTCAGTCTTGAGGTATATTTTTCGTTATCATTGCCCAATTTATCATATAATTATTTGTCAATTTATTATACGTAGCTGCTAATAAAATATTTCAGTATATTATCACCCAAGCAGTGGCTAAAATGTATGGACTAATCTGTCAGTTTAAAATCATTATAAAATGCAAAACTTATTATTATACTTATTGAATTAATTATAATATACATTTTATATATTTCAAATAGTTGTATATACATTGCGAATTCAATTAAAACCTGCATATTTCAGCAAACTATTTCATTCTACTCTCTTGAGTATTTCATGTTGACGACTATTAACCCTGGAGGGCACTTGTAGACTAGGCGTGAGTGTTCTAAATTTAAATTAATTTGGGAATTCGAAGATAGGCACCGAATATTTTGAGTGTTTCAAAATAATCATTTCTTTACGTGACATCCTATATGTATAACCAAGAATAAAATAATAAATATTTTCATTCGCGATTCTTAGAGGAAATTTCAATGCAATAAACAAAAAAAAACATTAATTCAGCTTCACGCTGTATCCCGCACACGGCAGGATAGCCATAGGGAACCTAGTGTTAAGACACTCTGTTCGTCACTTTCAGCCGTATTCTGGAGGTATTGAGATTTCAAGGGCGGAATTCAACGCCGTGCTTTGCCTCGACACTAGAGCCAAGAAACGGAGATATAAATTTAAATAAATATTTAATTTCCTTGAGTGGGGATCGAACTTACAACCAGTCAAGTTTTGTTCTATATTTCGTACGAAAGTTTATTATGATTTTAAGATAAAAGCTATATTTGCTCAGACCAGTAAATAATTTTATACTAGTAGGTCATTAGTTTTGAAGGTTTTATTCACCTCTGAATAAAAGGCTAGCGGTGGTGGTAATCATATCTTGCAAAATTTTAAAAGGTTATCTTTCTCTTCATGTAAAACATATAGATGCGAAGAATGTATCTTATAACCAAATTAAGTTTATATAATATAATTTATTGCTCACCTTTTTTTTATTTTTCATTTGGTTAGCATCGCGTGTCTCCTGCGCGTTACCCGGCGCCCGGGCCCCCCACAACTTCATTGCCATGTGCGCGTACGCAAATGTTATCACGCACAATGGTATAATGTACTAAAGAAATAAAATAATTAATATATTTAAAGTATAAGAAATTTTAAGCTTAATAAAACCTTCAAAAAAATTTAACATCTCTGTTTAATAAAGAAAATCAAAAGAGATTTTAAAGAAATTTTAAAACAAAAAAATATGAATCAACTGCAATCTTCAAATATTTTGTCTTCACGGAAAGTGCTAGTAAAATATATCACACTCGTCTTGACATATTCTTGAGACTTGAGCTTAACTTCGACTTAAAGTTTCTTACAAGACATACTTACTGCGCCAAATAGAGCGTAAGTTTCAGCAAGTGGATATGATTCTTTCTGTATAAAATTCTAAATTCTTGCTTTTCAACAGAATGAAATCAAAATTTATATGAAATGTATTGTAATAAAAGAAGTTTATATATAGAGCATAGTAGAATTTTGTTATTTCCAGTTACAAAATAAAATCCTATCAATATTTTATTATTCTTTTATATTTGATTGTTTAATAATATTCCGGGTTCACGTCTCATCTATGGTAGGATAAATAACTATATTTATTTTCTGTCAATTTCCGTCTATTTCAAAGGGGATTATTAGTTTAGATGACGCTGTCTATATGTATGTCAAGGAGGTAGTTGGCCTATCATAATATACGCTGTACAATTTCCTTGTTCGGGTACCCTCATATTAAATTTTGGGCTAATCTCAATATCTACAAATATTTTGCGAAAATATAAGTTTATTTTCTTTTGTATTCCCAATTTTTATTTCAATTTATACTTTACTTATTAAGGCACTCGTCCTTTTAAATCACTAAAATATTTATATATGTTTTTTTGGGCTCCATTCCATGCTTATGTACTCACTATAGACATATTTATTTGTATACACAATAAATTTAAAATAAGTGATTTTAAGTCTTTTGTGAGCTTCACATAATCTCATAAGAAACTTCATTCTATAGTCATTCTATGTGACGAAATGGAAAGTTAAAAAATTTTACCACATTTTTTTTAACTAAAAATACCTGAAATATGTACAGTAGCAATCTGTATATTGCCAGCGAATGAGATCCAAATTCAGTTGGCGCACAAAAGGGTTTCTCGTAAAACATTCTCGACACTGTAAAAATATGCCTTCATTAATATATAATTATTATTTAAAAATATGTAATGACAATTCATCTTCTCAAATAAACGAAGAACGGAGAATAATCCACTGTTATTTCTATTGTAGTGAATTAAGACACTAGTGGTTATAGATAATAATAACAAATATCAGAATTGACGCGTATACCTGGATCTTGTTCTTCAACCATACGAACTTCCCACGACATCGCCATAGGAGCGGCGAGAGATAACGCCAGAACCCATATGAAAACTATGATGACTTTAGCGATACGTTTCGATGTATGTGCACTAGAACAAGAAACTTATATAAATAAAATTCTGATAATAATAGAACTACCTACAGTTTTGGGGCATTCGTGGTAGAAAAAAAAAGGCAAAAATCAGAAAAACTGGGAATTGAAATAAATAAAATGACTTTATAGCCGCGTCTTTTCTTTAGTAAGTTAAGCTACTCTCATTGAAATATTACGACGCATTTGGATTTCTGCTGTAGCCGTTTGTTAGGATTTCCAGTTATTTTATGCTCGTGCGCGTGGATTTACTTATTGGAAACATTTTGTGGTATATCAATCTTCGATCTTTTTTGTTCGATGTTTTTTTTTTTAAATATTTGCTTGAGTAAATTTCACTTTTATGGTATTTTAAAATGACATCTAATCGAAATATATCGAATTTTATTATTAACTTCAACAGTATCGAAATAGTTATTCATTAAGAGGATTTTTTTACATACAATATATGATGTATTTTACAATAATAGATTAGTATTAGTTATTCATTATATTTTTAATTTTTTACGACGTATTTACGTATCATAGTAATTTTTTTTATTATGATTTTTAGATATGAGTATTACTGAAATTTGCGCAGCGTTCTTCAAATAATCTGGATTAACGATAATGAATTTTGTTTGGCGTTTACCGATTTATTACTTGGTAAACCTAGTAGGTTTATGTACGTTCTTATAGTATTTATTAAAAGTGTTGTTATATATTTGTATATCATTTATATTTATAGGAATATTTTTCCTACGTTAATGAGGCTTTAAATGCAATAGAATTATCTATATTCTAAATTATTTTCAATACCATCCGAAAAATGCATCTAGGGTCTCTGGTTCTTGTGAGGTGTTTTTATACTGATTAACATCACAAGAAATATGTAATATTTTATCAAATTCTAACTTTTAACAATTAAAACCTGATTTATATTTAACTGTTATAATCAAATTGCGAGTATGACGAAGATATGCAAATATATTAATATTTTTTACCTTAGTGGCGTAATAATGGCACGATGTCGATCCACAGCGATAGCAGTCAAAGTAAATACACTGACGTTCACACTCAATGCTTGCACAAACGGGCAGAAAGCACACATGAAATGTGGAAGCAGCCATCGTTGCAGTAGTGCAGCTTGGAACTAGAAATAATTTTTTTCATTAAGTTTTATATAAAATCTGTGAATTTTAAAACATAATTATATAGAATAATGTTAATTTGACACTTTATATTAAACAAATAAGTATATATGTGCATACTCTCATTAAATTAGTGTAGTAAAAAATCCATTTAATAATTACTTTTTATTATAATGTTCATTAATTAAATTTCAATAGACCTCTGTGACGAATGTAATCTATCTGAAATAATTTCACTTACTTGGAATGGTACAGCAAATAGACCTATTACGATATCAGCTAAGGCCAAATTAGCTATGTAACAATTAGTGACGCTTTGCATCCTGCGTGATGTCGCCACCACCCACATCACCAGGAAATTGCCAACAACTGCTAAAACCGAGATCGATCCATAAAGGAAAGACAGTAATACAATCATGCTAGTCGGCACATCGTATAGTCTATCTGGAACAATTTATATTTTTTATTAATAATCATGAATATATCATGCAGTATTAAAAATTGCGTAAAATCTTTATTTCTCTACAAGATGCGTATGTTTTATACAAAAACAAATATTTTAAATTTTGTAAAATATAGCAAATTAATTTTGCTTTTTAATTATATATATAGTAAATGCACATCTATATACATACCATATGTATCATTTGTGATGTTCTGACCCAAGTAATCTTCAATGGTTGAATTTCTCGACCAATCTGTTTCATCATCTTGCGCAGGACTCGTTGCACTGTAAAAACATTTATTATATCGAATATGATTTTATTAATTTTTATTTAATATATCCATCCATTCTTGCAGATGTATCTCATGTACACTGTACAAGTACTTATAATGTAATATTTAATTAATTGGTAACAAGTAGAGACTTATTGTTCCTGTTTGTGGGTGGCTTATCATCATTAATCTTGTTTGTGGGTAAGTAAGTGTGCTATGGCAACACTGTACTTGGATAAGATTAATGGCAGCCAAGTGTTTTACTAAATTGTGTGAAAGGCGGTATTCATTTCCTTTGAGGTAATTTGCTATATTGAGCTCGAGCAGTGATTGAAGGCAAATGTAAAGATGCCCCTGAATCCTGTAGTCACAAATACTAAGCACTGCTCTAAGATCAAAGTTGACTTCAACCGAGGTCTCAACCAGCTTTTCTGAGCACTTACTCTTCCTTCATAAGTCTTTTTGCTAATTTTACATGACTCATTTTCTTGATGTACCAAAACTACTTGGGCAGGTTCAAATTCAGAAACAGACGATTCTTATTAGTTGCATAGTTATGATAGTCAAACTATTTTTTGTTTTTGAACCGATTGGTACCAATAGATCCAATGCGTTCGGATACAACTGTTTGACAAAATTGCTATAAAATCCCTTTTATTGAATTAGTCATAGTATAGGTAGCTGGATGGAGTTTTTACATGCTGTCTAAAAAGTTTAAAAATTTAAAAAATAATTCATATAAACTAAAAAAAACTTTAGTTTTCAAGTAGCGACCCGCTCGCGGTTTTGCCCGTTACTAACACACTGAATTTCTTTTTGTATCTTAATTACTTTATCATTTTAAAGACAATATTTATACATTTAATACTGAAGTTGCCGCCATTTCAATAATATAATTGCAATGCATTCAATATAGCAATAAAATCAGTTGAGTCGTTTTTGAGATATGCGTGCACTAACGCATAAACAAACAGACGACGCCGTGTACGCGTTAATAGTATCTAGTCTACCATCATATGCGAATATAACGTACATACATGTTTGCAATTTGAACAGCAGTATATACTGAGATGTAATAAAACACAGTGGAACTGTAATAACTTCCTGTGAAAACGAAATGATGATGACATCAAGGGAATGAAAACCACCTTTGAATCGTAAAACGACACTCGCTCATTAGAACAGTATGTCACAGTATGCGTACGATATATTTGACTGACATTCTAAGTAGAAAAGTGTAATTTTTTCCGTGAAAAGCTATTATTTATTATATAAGAAAATATTTACACTTGTATAAAGCAACTTCTTTCATATTTAAATTTCTCTTGTCTTGTGTTGTCCTAATTAAAGCGGGAATAAGTTGGAATTTTCATCACTTAATTGTATTAGTATTTAGATATTCAAATTCGCAACGCTGTGTCGGAGCCATGTCGAAACAAGTGACAGTTTAGGTAAGTGTCGCGGTTCAGTCGATTCCGTAAGGTATTTTTTTTATTTATCAGTTTGTTCGTCAAGAGGTTTTTAAAAAATTCGTTCATAATAATTAATTTATTAATCCAGGAATTAAAACAGAAAATATATATTAATTTCTTAAAGCCAAAGGGCGATTAAAATAACTTCTAAAGTTTCACGTCGGAAGGAACCGTTGTCACTTTCATCTTTGTAACTTTGGGAGAGAAATTAAAGAATTTATAAAATACATATTATTAATCAATTAAGATGTAAATATAATACATATTTAAGATAGCCTACCACTCGCAAATTCGGCCTCCTGAACTGTACTACACATTTTTAATACCTTCTCTATATAGATTTTATATTTTTTATATATATTTTTTAACATTGGTAGAGGAGATTATATAAAACATAAAAGAGAAAAGTAATAGATATTTATTGTTAAATCTTGAATATAATTGTTAAACAATGTTTAGTGTTTTGTCTCACCATGTGGCGTATAACGTTTTTTAAAGAGTAAAAAGAACAGAACTGAGTCATATTTAGGGTAGCTACTGGCAACAAAAATGTAGGGAGATAAAAATATTCTTTTAAATTTCAACAATTTAATGGTTAAATATATTCTTTGAAGATATCTGGATCGTTGTATTAGATTACATGAATGACCATTTTACACAGTCCACCGTCAAGTCCAGTGTGTCAAGGAATAAATAAAATCCTTGTAAGCGAGGGGTTGATATTTAAGAATAAAGCCATTTTTGCCCTTGATGTAAAAAGTGTTGCCAAAGCAATAAATTATGGAAATTTGGCCATTCTTTTTTTAATAAATATGCGTACTATATTTTTTAAAAATTAGACGCGTTTGAATAATGTAAACTTTTGGTGTAATCGTCCGTTTTATACTACTTCTAATGCTCTATTATTTTAATCGAGAAATATATATTGTGAAAATATTTTTTTTCTCAACTGGGATTTGAACCTGCAAGTGTCGCTTCAGTTATCATAGTAACTTTGTTTAATATAAAATTATTTCTTAGTGTGGATTATTCAGTACGAGCCAATTATAAGTTTTATTTTTCTTATAAAGGATCTTAGCTTGTAAAATATAAAACATTTTATAGAAATATTGTGATAAGCTCCAAAGAAGATTACTGAGGGATAACAAGATTTCTTGATAAGCTTAATACTTTTTGGGAAGATTATTGAATTATTTTCAAGTTAATCAGTTCTACGCTGTGTCCCGCACACAGCAGGGTAGGCTCTTACATCTAGTCTTAAAACACTGCTGCTCCCCATTTTTCGTCGAATTCTAGAGGCATTGCGTGGCGGATCTCAACGCCGCCCTGTGCCTCAACACTGAAGCGAAGAGAAATGAAAATATAAATTTAAATAAACATTAATTTGCTCGAGTGTGGATCGAACCTACAGGCAGTTGCATTACAGTCACGCACTTGTGCCCTTGCGCCACGACTGGCCTCAATCTGGAAATCTGGATCTAGTTTTAAATAAAATTCATTCAATTAAGACCCAAAATCCTATATCTTCGCTATTCAACAAAGAATCAAGACACGCGACCTAGTGTCCTCTCAAGTCAAAACGCTGGCAATGCTCAATATTTATTTTACACGAACCATTTCTAGCTACTTTAGATCCTCTCATAACTCGCACCAGTACCAATTCCACCCACAAAAACCAAATATAAACTTTATACTCCAGTACGTACGTAAAAAAATGTCGAGTGAAATTTATAGCTCAAATTTTGTCCTGAGTGAACACAAAATTCGGCAGCCATATAGATCTCACATTCTTTGGCAGGTGATCATAAAACTTGGATCTTATTTCACATTCATGTTTCTAATGGGATGTACATTAAAAACATATCAGATAACCATATCTAACGATAACCTAAAATGGCATTATATATACATTAACATACGTTGAAGAATCTTGTTATAACTATGGCAATATATCAGTTTCACGCTGTATCCCGCACATGCAGAGGAAACCTAGTGCTTAAATACTCCGTTCCGCACTTTCTGCCGATATATATGCTTATTAAATGAGCTATTCATATATCTCTTGGGGCCAGTCGGAACGCAGGGCCACAACTGTAAACGCTACAGGTTGTGTGTTCGATTCCCCCTCGAGGTGATCGTGAACGCACAAATTGTTATTGTCGAATGGACACACATTTTTTTCTTCTTCTTCAGAAAATCATTTAATGTTAATTTTTTTCATCTTTGCTATAAATCATATGCAAAAGTTATTTCACAAAATATTTAAAATTCTTAATTACATAGACGTGGATATTATTGGAGAAAATATTTATTTAATGCAAAACGGTTATCGTCAAGAGGTTTTACAAACAAATTCAAACAAAATTATCTTTGTGAAATATTTAAATTTTCTTATCTCCTTTAGGCAAGTAACGCCATATTTGTAGGTATAATTGTTTAATTAATAATGTATCAACGTAATAACCTGTCTCATATCATTAGCCGCATTGTTTCATACCTGTGCCAAAATTCATAATTTAATAACAAAATTCAAAGGTTACTTATACGCTTCTTGTACAATATATACTCCGGCTTTATGAAATTTCAATTAAAATGGATAATAGCTTTGTAAAGATTATGAAAGTGGGTCTAGTTACAATTAATTTATTTCCGATTAACTTTGGTAAATACTTAATCTGCTCGTAGTGAAGAAAACTATGGAATTCATTAAATTAATTTTATTGTTAGGACTAGCGTGTGACTGTAAACGCGACTGTAAACGCGACAGGTTGTAGATTCGATTCGCACTCGAGGAAATCAAATGTTGAATATTTTCATTTTCATCGCTCTAGTTTCGAGGCAAAGGCGAAGAGCTCCGTCACTCAACACGCAATGCATCTAGAATTCGGCGGCAAGTGGGCAGCGGAGAGTTTTAACACTAAACTGCTCCTGCCTACTTGCTACATATGGGATGCAGCGTGACACTCACAAAAAAAAAATATAATTTTTGCGCTGATATCGTTTTTAAATAATCTGAATATATATTTTTTTCTTGGTTTTCACATACTCATCTTGACGACCCAAGTAAACGACCCAAAAGAATGTATCAAAATATTATTTCTTCATTAAAGTAGTTTCGAAGTAATATCGCCAGCTATCTCAGAAATATTGGCTTTTCAAGCTATTGCGCGCAAGTAAGTCGTTAATTGTACCTACTCGTATATATAATACAATGTAGAAGATAGATTACACAAATATACCGGAGAGTAATATTTGGTTGGAAATTATCTGCAAATAATTTTGGAAGTCAGGCTATTATCGGATGCTTGCTCTGATAATGTCGACTAATGACCTTAATATTCTGTATTACCTAAACAAAGATAGTGAATAGTGTTGTTTGAGATAAAATTATTTAAAAATGTATGGTGCTCTACGGTTTTTTGTTTTGGCATCTGATTCAATCCACATTTGAATATATATCCATCTCATTAATTCCACCAACCATTAGCGTATATTCTGGAGGGGGTTCTAGACTCTAGTATAGAATTTAGTATAGGTGGGCACCAGACTATTTTAGGGAGGGTTCTCTCTCTTCTCCTACGCCCAGGCCACCAATCAAAACAACTGAATGTGTTGGTGAAATCAATGAGATAGTTGGATCGGTCTGATATCGGTTCTCAGGTTAATTATTAAAATAAACCAATTATTACCCTCTTTGAGTTCTGCCACTCAATACGCAATGCCTCCAGAATTCGGCAGAAAGTAGGGAACCGAGTGTCTTAACTATAATAATTTCTTAGTTATCTGTACTACACTTTTACAACAATTTATGTAGAAATTTACATAAGGTCATTTGCTACAATAATAAAATACTATTTACATGTTCTTTGAGGATAAACGCATTTTTTCTGTTAAAACTGAACGTGCGTCACACACCAAAATCTCTTTTACGAGTATTGGAACCCGTCGCTGGCAGCGAAGTTACTGTACAAATAAAATATAGCCAATATTAACTCCTACATTGTATTTATACTGTACGTACAACTTATAACTAACGTTTCTATTTGTACTTTAGAAATAATATGAAATTTTCCATCTATAATATTAATTAAATAGCTTTCAACTCTATATTCTCTTTGCCTATACTCTATATGGTATTCTATATATTCTATATGAGAAGGATCGCTGCTAGTGTGATTGGAATTTGACCGAAACGATAATATGAATGGTTTCATTGTAAAAGAATACTTTACCAGACTGAGATCGGACCAAGAACGGACTCTGACTGGCATAATGTTGACGATCGACCTTTTGCTGTGCAAGTTCTGGGTAAGCTACGGGATTTCGAGGCTTGAAGAAAATGATGATTGCTAGCTCAAAATTATAATTGAAAATTATTGCAATAATAAAAATCTATATTTATTTCTTAAATTTATATATTTTTTAATCTTAAAGCCAAATTTATGAAAATAAGTAAGTTAAAAGTGCATTTTTATTATTTCAATGTGAAGTGGGGAAAGAAGTGTCTTAACACTAGGTTCCCTCTGCCTATCCGCC
Source organism: Heliconius aoede (assembly GCA_037355905.1). Lineage (NCBI taxonomy): Eukaryota > Metazoa > Arthropoda > Insecta > Lepidoptera > Nymphalidae > Heliconius > Heliconius aoede. The sequence continues at coordinate 395,425 of JBAIZZ010000216.1, read as the reverse complement.
GTGTGTGGCCTGTCTGTATTTGCTGTATGGGGAATACAGCGTGAAGCTTATTTTTCTATTTTTATGGTTTATAAAGTATATACACCCCAATAGAGCCGTACTGGAAAAGTAAATATATAAATTGTAATATATACCAAAATACTTAAACAAGTTATAAAAGGCGTCTTGGAAAGAAATTCAAAGAAAATTGCTAAGAAGAACAATATTGAGATAACGAAACCACTGTAAAATACACGGCACAAAGTATAATGAAAGAAGGAAATTGCAGGGTGGTCAACCCGCTAGCGTATTTTTAGACATGATTCTTGATTAAGTACAAGTTTTTTTTATAGAATTTACTTTATTCATTTTAGTTTATTTATTCATAGAAAAGGTTAACAAAATTTGATACTCTATCGTTTGATGATGATGATTCAGGCTAGATCGGAATTCAGACTAGTTCAGGTTTTTACCACTGACATTGTTTTAATATGTCATTTATCTAAATGTTGACTATAATAAAATGACATACCCGCCGCTTGTTTCGGATTATCAAGTAATAATATTATTTAGCATATACCAGATGGTTTCAATTTCAAATACAGAAAATAGAATCAGATGAAAACAAATTGCCTTCAATGAAGTTTGTAAATAGTAGAAATAAATAAGCAAATCGGCTTCACTCTGTATCCCGCACACAGCAGGGTATCCAGTGGGAACCTAGTGTTAAGACACTCCGTTCCCCACTTTCTGCCGAATTTGGGAGGTGAATTGGAAAATGGTGATTTACCTATTATAATTTTATATGTAGCAAACAAGAAAGTAATATTATATTAATGTGAAGTACATTTAAAATGTTTTGTAGCCAATTCAAGTTTAACGTGAATTGTTTTAAATGAACGTTAACAATGGATTGAATAGAATAGAATATTTTTACATAATATGTTTATGTAGATAGACAAATATAATTAATTATTATTTTGTTTTCTATGACTCTATGATAAAATAGAATAGGTGTACTATCATTTGTTATGAATATTGTCTTTGGTAAAATATCATCTAAATGGTACATTGTGAGCCTTAATGTACATTAGTTTCCATATGCTCTTGTTTGTTACTTCTTTTTGCAAAAATGTCAAGTCTGCTTATATAAATATCAGACGAGGGTAAGGCATATAATAAAACCTGGTGAATCAGCATTTTGTGTCACTTAATACAAATTAGTAATCCTATAATTTATTTTAATTTTATGTAATGTGTTCCATATTCATAAGTTACAAATATTTTATTGGTACAAGTTTATTCCCTGTAATGACATGTTGACTTGTTGACTGTAACGCTATTGTGGGTTCGACCCCCACTCGAGGAAGTGAAATAATTAATAACGTTTATATTTCCATTTCTTCGCACTGGTGTACCAGTAAAGGGCGGCGTTGAGTTCTGCCACTCAACACCCAATGCCTCCAGAATTAATTAGGTAGAAAGTGAGGAACGGTGTTTTTTAACACGAGGTTCCCTCTGCCTACCCTGCTGTGTGCGGGATATATCGTGAAGCTGATTTTTTAAAGTCGGATGGTTCACAAGTTTCAAATTAAAATCTAAATAAATCATAAATAAATATTGTAACAAGGATCAGCATTCGCTTTGAAATTTAAGAATTTATGGATATCCTACGATTATAATAATTAACGTTACGTTACGTTTCAAAAGCTATTTTATCACTTTATTTGAAAATCTATGAAAAAAAAGGTTTTGTGGAACTTGAACCTTTAGTGTAAATAAGCTTAATAAAGTTTACTAAAAAAAGTATTTGTCTTTCCTAAGTGTGGAATAAAAGTTTAAAAATATTAATAAGTTAAGTTAATTTATAGATTTATTGTTTCCAAAACCTGCAATTTGAAATGCACCAATAATATTAAAACATGGTTTATAATACACGTAAAGTATATGAAATAAAAAAGGTCCACATTTAAAAGCATTTATGTAGCCACAGGTAAGAAAAACGACGTTTTGTTTTTAGTGATGAGACGGTAGAAAAATCTTAATGTGTTTCTTTTGCCAGCTATCTAGATATAAAAATTTAATAGTGAAACATTGATATTCAGATAGATATATTTTGGTTAAATAAGCCCGTGAAAATATATGATTAATTAACATATATTGTTTTTAGGATTCCGTACCTCCTAAGAAAAAAAGGAACCCTTATAAGATCACTCTGTAGTCCGTTTGTCTGTCTGTCAAGAGTATTTATTAAATGTAAATAAATATTTCATCTCTTCGAGTGGGGATTGAATCCACAACCAGTCGTTTTTACAGTCGCACTCTGGACCTCATATTTCAATTTTCATATAAATCCGTTCAGTAGTTAACATAGTTGTCAAAAACTGAGATCCATCTTCACAAATTTTCATATTTAAGTAAAACATTGCAACTTTTCCAATTATACTGTTCAAGAAATAATGCTGGAAGTGAAGTGAGCTCAAATGTATACAAAATATTTTCTGTTAAAAATATTACACTTTATATTGTTGTTGTCCCTATTCTGTAAAAAGAACTAACTTATCAAAAAGTCTAAAAGAATCAATAAAATAAGAGTCGTAATCGCACACCGAGTTTTCTATAAACAATTTCTATAATAATATACATATATCAATTATTACTTTCCGTATTTTTTTCTTCATTTGTATTTATTAGTTGTTCCTTTATGCCAGATTTCATAACTGTAGGTCCACGGGAAGTACTCTATAAGTTTGCGTTACACGGCAAATTTCACACAAACAGCAACCAAAAAAGATGCGTAAATATTCTTTTGATCTTTGGATTAATTTGACATAGACTATGTTTTTTCTGCGCTTCAAGGGACCATAGGTTTGATTATTTAATATTGATTTCAGCTTGATACGTCCACGCGATCTTGAGATCATGACAGACGGACAAATAAACATTTTATAGTACGGAACACAAAAAGTATGAGAAAAACAAATAAATAACGTGATATAGCCATTATTGGTCGATCAAGTACCACTTAGAGCATACGGAAGGAGGCGCTACGTTTATCGTAACGCTAGGCACTCATCTCCGTCTATCACGAAAGGGATATAGTGTCATTATGCATATCTGAATAATAGATTAACGTATTAACGCTTGCTTATACATTTATCTGAATTGAACATCTACATATTTGTATTCATTAAATATTACTCGATCCTCACTCGAAGAAATGAAATATTTATTTATGTTTATATTTTAATTTTTTCGCTGGGATAATGGCAACGCAAAGCGCGATGTTGAGTTCCGTTGAAAATGAGAAAAGAAGTGGCGGAATAAGGCGGAAATTAACTTGCGTCTTCAGTTGAGGCATCACTCGGGAGGTTTTCTCATGGAGTGAAAGGAACTTGGTTCAATTCAACTCCAAAAAGACACATTTGTCGTATCGCCAGTCTCCCAAAATACTCTCCTTACAGCCGCGCCCAGTATCAGCACAATGGGCCTTAGCGTTTCGAGTGACCAATTTGGCATTGAAGAAACTGGAGGTCACTTTGCGTAGAGATATCTCCTCGCTATGCGTTCTCTACGTCACAAATGCCATCCATACCATCTGGATACGTGGCACTCCTTTACTGTGCGGTTTTGTAGGAACTTCCGTCGTGAAATGGCCTACCTTCGGCAATATTTTCAGGGTATTTTCTGGGTATTTTCGAAAAGCGCATCTATCTCCACTTTAAAGGCCGGCAAAGCACCTATAGCTCTAGTGTTACACGGGGTCATGCGCGGCCTACTCTACTGTGTGTAGAGTACAGCATCTATGTCCTAGTGTATTGAAAATTGTAATTTATAAAAGATCACAAGACAAGTATTAGAAGTCAGTTTGTAGTATTTTAGGGCTAAATCTGAAGTTAATATAACTAAAAATTCTTATATCATTCTATTATTCTTAAGTTAATCTGTTATAAGTTAATGTTATATTTAATGTAAACTTGAAAAATTTAAGTTATTCATTAAATTGATTATTCTTCGTGCTCTTTCTCTGAGAAAGTAAATAAATGCTCCTTTGATTAACACTGTAACTAAATTATTCACACGATACAAATATAATCTGATGAATTCCAACTTATGAAAGCTGCCCAAAATTAGCTTTGAACTTTAAACTGTTTACTAACTTTACTGCAAACTATTTGTTATTAAAACTGCCTCCAAATTTTAATCGGATCTATGTAATGCTTAATGGTTTTTATAATTTCATTGCGACAACTATAAAGTAATATAAATGGATAAAATGATTAATTATTTAGCATTTTAATAATTGATTTCTTTGGTGATTGGTTGATTTGGTTTAAAGTTTGGCTTTTGTTTCAATAACACTGTGATTGAAATAGTTTTTATTTGTGAAATATAATTTTAAAACTGTAAAAATAGAAAGTGTCGCGGTTTGATAGCAAGTCTATGTGACGTAATTCTAAATCCAACGTGGCAAAATTCAAAAGCTGACGAAAATTTATTTTGAAGCTACCTAGTAGGACATAATTTTTACATACGTGGCCTAAAAAATAGAGTAACTATTTTAAATCAGATAAAAGATACAGACTGTGTATAGTATATTAGAGAATTCAATTAAGCGTAAGTAGCGCACTGTATGCAAAGTATATCTTAAATAAAACAAATAATGGTAATGCTTTGTTAATAGTAGCCTTAGATATTCTTTATTGATTTTTCTTCATACAGACATAATAAATATATTATTCTAAGCATAATAATTAGAAATTAATTCTAAAATTTTATAAAAATTATTACAAATCACCCAACTCACGTATTTATTTATTATTCTACATAAGTATAGACAAGAAAAGCCAAATATATATTTAAAGTGGTAGTATTTATTAATAAAACAAAAAAACACTTATTCCAGTTCCACGCAATCATAACACAATAAGCCCACAATGACTGTAATTCCAAGATAAATAGACAGTGCACTCGGAGATATAGCTAACACGTCACGGCCATTGAATAAATCCTTTAGAGCTTGCGAGCTTCTAATTTAAAACATACTTTGCGTTGGTGTAACCCACATATAAATATAACAAATAGTTAATAAGATAAATACCTAAATTTAACGGCATTATTAACTCGATTAAGTAACGAAAAAAAAAACGTACCTGGTATCCATCTTGATGCCTATATTCTGGAAATCGGTGGTGATTCTTAATAAAACTTCTTTATTCTTTATCGGTCGAGATCTTTTTTCCTTCTGCTAATGACTGGGCACACACGAATCACTTTACTACAGTCGCCTTACCGTTTGTTTGTAAAACGATTAACACGCCTGTTCCTATTACCAAAGTGGTCATTATCCATTCAGAAATATATAAAATTAGTCAGTTACATTGAATTAATTTATAGTTATGCCTTTTTACAATATATTGTTTATATCCCGATATATTTTTGGATTTGTCACTGACATTATTAATTCAATTGAAACACCAAAACTTTTTTTGCAATTTTGTTTATTGTAAGTATAAATTTTTTTTTCACTCATCACTCATATTTAGAATGTAAATGTATTTTTTTCTATAATAATATTTATTTATAACTACACTGCCACACTATATATATATTCTACAATAAATAGTATTAATCCGCGTATGAAAGTTTCAGGAGCGTAAGTGCGAGAGACGTAAGTTAGCTACGCTCGTTCATAGACGAATGCGCGCTCGGCGGACACCCACCCTGCACCAGAATATTTTCCACAAAGATTATACCAATATTAATATGTATTTAATTGGTTTATGATTGTGTAAGTTATATAGTTTATTAAATTTACGAAATTATTTTGAATATATAACAAATAATTTTAAACGTTCAGTATTTTTTTTTTTCATTTTTTTATTTACTTTGTTTGTTTAAATTTTCTTCTAAATCTAATAACAAAATATACCATTATTATACTAAAAACATAAATATGAAATAAAAGCCAAGTTCAATCTTGAATAATGCGTCATTCTCGACTTGATCGATAAAAGAATTGGAAATAAGGTTCATATATTTGGTAAATATTATATTTTTTTGTAAATAAAACATTACTTTTATTTATAATTTGTTTCCCTATATTCTGTGATTTAGCTTTCATACTAAAATATATATTTAATTATATAAATGAATTGATGAAAAAATATGAACATAACATATATATGTTGACGAATAATCGCTCTTCCTCCGTTGACCACCAAAACCCCGGTGTTGAGGTGGAGAAACTTTCTCGACGTGAAGAAGAGAAACTAATTATATGTTTATAAAGATTAAAAATAATTTTCAAATCAATGAATATCAAATTATATACCAGTTTCTTTCTGTAAAACACTAAACATATATAGACAAGAGTATAACATTAAGTTTTTTCTATCTACCTTTTGTGTGTTTGAAAAAAAGGGATGATCTTAAAAAAAAATCTACGTCCATATACCATCGCAAATATAATATACTATCCTTGGATGACTCAGTTAAGTTAATAAATCTAGGTTTAAGTTTCAATGGCGTTCAGTTACATTTACTAGACTGTAATGTCGCTATAAATTCTATTACACTATTGTTAAAAGCCATAATTTATAAATAAGATCCTGATTTCTTAGAACAAAAGTATATTAAATAAAAAAATCTACTTCACGCTTTATACCGCACACAGAGGAACCTAGTGTTAAGACACTCCGTTCTCCACTTTCTGCCGTATTCTATAAGCACTGCGTGTCGAGTGGCGTAACTCATAAATATATTGGGCACATAATAATATACATAACGAAATAAAAAAAGGTATCATTATAGGAGATTTGTTAAACGTAAAAATAAACATACATGGCCACCATGCAACTAGGATTCGCGGCTTCACCATTCAAGACAACATCAGCTTTAATAATTTTTATTTTAGATGTTCTGAAAATTATACATTTACATTTTTACTATTCAATATTAAGTTATTAACACTAAACCAATGTATGTGTAGTGTCTGAACTCTATGTTCCTAGAGTTTCTGTGTCTACGCTGCTACGATTAAACGCTTACAGCATAAAAATAAAAATCTATTCTTGCCTATTATTAATATCTCTTCTCCATTGGCGAATGTGTAAGTAAAACTTACTATCATCGTGTCAAAGAAACTCATTCCAATACATGAATGTTTAATTTATAAAGATAATTTCGTTGTCATAGTCTAATTATGAAAGTACAGCTGTCGAGTTCAATAGGAACGAAACTTCTGAATAACTTTAAATGCTCTCTGCTTGTTAAGGGCGAACTGTAATAATACGAAAAACAACAATATTTTAAATGTAAAATTGTATCTGTGAAATTCAAAGTATACATTTAGTTAGCAGGAAAATATAACAAGGATTATTACAGTAATATAGAGATATGTGGCGCATGAGCACAAATGTGTGACTGTAAATGCAAATCGTGGGTTTGATATCCACTCAAGGAAATAAAATAATTTATATAATTTTAATATTTTTTGCATTTCTTCACTCTGGTGTCGAGATAAAAACGCGGCGTTAAGTTGACTCAACCCGCAATGCCTCCGGAATTTGAGGGAAAATGGGGACAGAGTGTCTTGACACTAAGTTCTCTGGCTACCTAGTAATAGATTCTCTTACTTATTATAATACTTCCAAAGTGAAGGAATAGCAAGTATATATAAGTATGCAAACATAGATATATATTATACTTACATGACAAGTTTAACTCTAACACGATATCAAATATGAATGTTACAGTATTTAACGTTGTCATGCTAATTGTTCACTAACGACAAGGACACTATTATTTCAAGTTGAATGCTATTTTATAAATAAATATTTTACTGACAATGTAATAAGAGATATTGAGAATTAATATTAATTTAGATATAAAATTAATGTTTCTAGTATCTGAAATCTAAGTTCTACAGACTAAATATACACCATCACATAAGATAATATAATAATATTCTTAAAGTATGAACTTATAAGATAAGTATAGAGATCTAACAAATAATTTTGTGTAAAAGGAATTAAAAGGAATAAAACATGATACAGTGAGAGCGACATATTGAGCGACAATTTGAATTCTATAAATTATCATATAGATAATTAATTTATAAAATTATATGTAAGCTACAATTTATTTTGGCTGTTTTTGTAATGTCAGTTTACTCGGCGCGACACAAAGGTGATTAATTTGTATACAGTGTATTATCTATATTACTCGTTACGTAAACGAAACGTGATTGGAATACATTTTCGTGAATAAAATATTAAATAAAATCGATCAAGTGCGAGTCGGACGCTCTCACCGAGGGTTCGTACCAATTTCAGAATTGTAATTTATAGGTCAACGGGGACTGAAATTTATAAGAGTTTTGTTTTATGGAAAACCTATAAACGAACTCTATTTAAGAATTCACCCTTATTATATATGTATTGTAAGTTTTCAGATGCCAAATTTTGTATCTACAGGTCCATATTATACTTATATTTTGATTACGTGGCGGTTTTTTTTTCAAGTAAGTAAAAACGACTCATAAAAGCTCGTATCTTTTGATTTCATTGACCTAGTGACTTGATTTTATTTTGTATATTTGTTGTTAATTTCAGCTTTATACCTATACCTATTCTATAGATAAATAATCCTAAAAGACAAACTAGCGAACAACAAAGTTATCCTACAAAAGGGTTCGTTTTTTCTGTGTGAGTTACGAAATCCTAAAAACTAAATATCCTTCAAAATTAACATAATAAGCTGAAAATTAAAGTACAATATAAAAGTAGTCAAATACAGGAGTGCTGAGGCATGATGATAAATAGCTTCAAGAAAGCTATTTGGCAAAAAGGTAATTTTATTTGTTTGAATTCGTTTTAATGAAATGGTAATCCAACCATTTACAGAGTCAATACAGTTTACCAAAGGCTTTATGTGTGTGATTAATAGGCAAATCATGCCCGGAATAAGAAATAATGAAAATGAACTAAGAAAATTATATATTTTACAAATTCTGAATCCATTTCTCAGTAAAAGTTCATAAGGTTCTATATTATTTCATATAAAATAAAATAAAATGATTTTATCGCACGCATTCTGAAATATAAGTTAAGCTGAGTTTCGCTGTCCATCACTTAACTCACACTCACACGTCTCGGATGGATAGTGGAGTACAAAGTGAGTGAACGTTTTCATTTCTACGCAAAGGAGAAGTGCGGCGTTGAGTTCCACCACTCAACAGGCAGCGCCTCTAGAATTCGATCTGAAGTGGGTAACTTAGTGGGAACAGACTGTCTTTACACAAGGTTCCTAGGTTTTCTTTACCCTACCTTATCTATATGCGGGAAACGGTGAGAAATGGCAAAAAAAAGAAATTATTTTATATAACGTTAGCCGAGCCGGTCATAATAATGAATAACGCGGTGTTGTTTCCAATTAACGCATGTGTCAGTTAACTTAAACTGGTTATTTTATTATACAGATGACATTTATCGAAAAAGCTTTTGTCACACAATAATTTAAGCTAAAGCCAGTTGTGGCGCAGGGGCACAAAGTGTGACTGTAAAAGCGACTGGTTCTGGGTTCGATCCCCACTCCTCCACTAAATACGCAATGCCTTTAGAATTCAGCTGAAAGTGGGGAACGGAGTGTCTTAACACTAGGTTCCCTCTGCCTAACCTTGTGTGTGCGGGATACAGCGTGAAGCTGATTTAATTCATTAAAGCTCAGAAAAGTATGTGTACGTTAATAACTGGCACATAGTTTGCAACTTAGGCGGTGGTTATCGTTGAAATTGTTCTTAGTAATTTTGTCATGAATACTCGTATATGTTAAATGTTATATAATTATTTTCTAAGTATTTAGTTTTATCGGCTTTAGTTAGTAAGTTAGTAGTAGTAGTTGAGCCTGTTTTATTTTCTGGTTGACTTACACAAGAAACTTACAATTATATTTATATTTTACAGGAACAAAATATAGTTAATTTTTATTTTTGAACTTCACGCTTTATCGTCTATCGTCTCGTCTCATCAATGGAGGTGGGGCATCGTTCTGTCTGCTACCAGAAACAGCACGTCTATCCACATCCGTTTCATTTCTTCTGTCTATACTAAGAATGCTTCTCAATATATCACTTCAATCACATGTTCCAATATCGTACCATCTCCGCTGATCTTGCATTCGTTCTTTGTTCATATATATTTGAAAACATAAGACAGAAACTTTGTCTTTGCGGAAAAGAAGGTACATCATTATAAACACAAAAAGACTTTAACATGTATCGTTCTCACTGCAAATGCGTATACACGACGGTTGTTCATTTGATCGTCACATACTTAAAATATAATATAAAATAGAATCGCAAAATTGGAAAATATTTAATTGACATGAACATATTCACATGCACCAACTTAAATAATAACTAAATTGCAGAAAATAATATTTAAAATACTTGCAGCATCTATTTTTAACCCTAACGGGGTGAAACAGGGGTTGGAAGTTTGAATGGATTTTTTTTTTAAATCGGCACAGATTTTTATGAAATTTGAAATTTAGACTTAAAAATATTTCAATGAACACGTGTTTCGGTTTATTAGAGTTCACCCTCTAAACTGAGAATATTTTTTTGTTTGTAAATATTCTCTCGAGCAAAATTCAAGCGGAAGCGGCCGCCTAAGTCTGCTTCTAATGCTAATTTTCTGCATTGTATTGTAATAACTCTAACAAAAACAATTGTAAGAGAACATGGCGCTCTTGTCGGTAAAATTTGCAAAACTCAAGAAATATATTATTAATTATGAATAAAAGTTATATTCTGACACAATTTTGTTCAAAACTCCTGAGGCGGCTGAAGTCTTAAAACGAAAATGAACCATCTTGTTGACTCTATGTCAAGAATACTTTCTAACACCTCAAAAAAATACTAATTTATAGAAATTTGCTTTTTATTTGAAATTTGTGTTTTGTTGACATTTTTTCTGTTTTAATTTTTGGTCTTGGATTTTTTTATGTCATATATTTATGTGAATAATTAACGAAAAATAATTTTAACCCTTAAATTTGTGTATTATTTAAATTTCAATAACTAATAATAAAATAAAATAATAATTTGATTAATATTGCATACTTTGCTAATATTTTATTGGAAAAAGTGTAAATAGGTTTTTCTTGAATCACCAAAATGTAATTTGCTTATTCTATGGACATAAGTGAGTAACCTTTATCTTTTATTTTCCTATCTATTATCGGTATGGACACAAGAAAATTGCTTAAGCCCATGCTTGGGCGGACGCAATCAATTCAGTTAACTGGTTAATTATTACTCAGTATTAAAATTAGGGATCGCCAGTAACGACATGTGACAAGTATTTCTAAATATAAAAATAAAATGTTATTAACCAAGATTATAATTTTCATTTCACCTATACTCGTACAATAAAATTATTTTACAAGTTTATTTGCTAAATTTTATTATTAGCAATCTAATAATAAAATTTTGCAAATAAACTATTTACAAAAGGAGGCAAACACAAAGATAGACAATTTATATGAATGTAAGAATCACAAAAATCATAAAGAATAATATTAATAAATCGACTGCAAACGTTTTATTTTTTTGCCTCGTTATAACGTACGTTATCCGTATCGACATTGAGAGCACGCTGTTTAGTATTTGTTCTTGTGGATAATAGAAGCCCTAGATTTCTTAACGAAACAGTCGACCGGTTTTCATATTTTAGGTTAGAGGTCGCGCACACCATCTGTGACCTTTGATATTACAAAAGCAATGTTCGTAAAAGTTGAGTAATTTCCTTAAACTGTCCATAACTTCAAGTAATGAATCTTCCGACAACCGTGCATAAATTTTGAATTTATTATATTTTTTTATTATATGATTTATGTAAGATAATTATAATAATAGTATTATCATGTAAAAAAAGTAAGAAAACGTAATTTATATATAAAGTATATATTTTTTGTTTTCCTGGCGTTTTATAAAAAAATATGAAAATATCTTGTAATGTACTGTTGTTTTTGAAAATAAATTATTATTATTATGTGTAAATTTCATACTTACCTACAAGTGTAGGTATAGTAAATACAACTAAACAAAAAATATAACAATTAAATATACGTATTTGTATAGACCATCGAGTTCCGTCACCCACCACGCAGTGCCTGGAAAATTCGGCAGAAAGAAAGGAACACTGTGTTTTAATACTACATACTCTCTGCTTATCCATCTGTATGCGGGATACAGCTTGAAGTTGAAAAAAAAAGAAAACACATGCTTGTATAAATTCGAATAAAAAAGATTTTTAAATCATTTGTACATTGAAATGCTAATAACTAAAATGTTTACATAGTTGTATTGCATAACGCACGCTCTCGTTAAACAAAAGGACAAATGGCAGACTTCGCGATTTATTATTATTGTACAGAGGCGATCAGTGGTCCGAGTCAACGCCATGAATTTGGTATATGCGTTGATAGCTACACAAATTGCTGGGATAACAGGTAAACATTTAAATTTCACAGTAAATATTAATATATAAAATAATTTCTTCAATATATTTCCAATATATAAAAAAATATGTGAAGTAACTCTACTAGTTCTTAACCCACTTCTTTCGTGCCAATATGCTATAGCGACACGCCTAATTGACCTCTGGTTCAGTCTACTGTACCAGAGCAATGGAAATCTTATAATAAAATTTTATATTATCTTTAATTTGTTTTGTGTTACTTTAATTGCAATTGCCTTTAAATAATAATATAAATATTTAGTATCGTTATACAGGTTAGGTAATAAAGTTGTGTTACCTAGTCAGTCAAAGTCAAGAATCTCAACGGGACTTAAACTTATACCTATATATATACTTATATCTCATAAAATAAATACAATCTTTTCATTGGAAAAAGTAATGGTAGTATTTCTCAATATAAATTTGAATTAATTTTTATATTACGTCACTTAATTTACTTAGAATGTAAACTAAATTTAGATTTGTTAGAGTAATTTAATACATTATAAGTTTATAGAAACTTTCATCGTGCGAAATCCAATATCTTTCAGATCTTTATTTTTCCTGTCGTGTCCTATTCTTCTACGAAGCACTGACTTTAATATATTTATTAAAACAGTATTAAATAATTTAATAAAACTAACTCTTTAAATAACATATTCCTTAGTACATATATGTTGTCTTGTCTTCGAGGAACTCAAAGCCGCGCTTTGCCTTGACACCAAAGCGATGAAGTAGAAATAGAAATATAAATTCAAATAAATATTTCCTTTCTTCGAGTGGGAATCGAACCCACAACCAGTCGCGTATACAGTCACACTTTGTGCGCACCGACTGGCCTAATTTAATATTATGTTCTTTATTATGTATGTTAACTTCATTTAAATGTTGAACTCAATATTCATGCATTTTAATTTCGTCGTGTACACGTTCACAGTTTGCATCCCAAAATAGGATCTTAAATACTATTCCACTTAATGAATGAATTTCTCAGTGTTTCATACAGTACAAGCTGAATGTAATCTGTCACCGTGTGACGTGCTGGAGATATTTTCTACGGGACAAAGACCCGGTCAACCGGTTGACAAAGCCTGCACCAACGATCTACACTGGCGTAAGCTTGACCGACGTTTACAAGCCATTGAACAACCAGGCAAGTGGCTACGTCACTACCTACCATTAGCGATATGTGAATGTAATGTGTTCATTACAGCCAGAATGCCGTTACGTTATATACCCTGAAAGTTCCTGTGTACATACACCCAACACCTGTTAATACTGTCAGGGAATGTGGAGTTCGGGTGGTGGTTACTTTGGCTGGTAGGCAAATAAGATGCAAAAAATAGTACCTACTTTCGGTTAATTTAAAGCTCATTTCTTATATTTATACTAGACAAAGGATATGATATGAAATAATCTTACTGACATAAAATATCCCCAACATTTTATATCTGTGAACATAGATTTTGATGTAGACGTTGTCTTGCTTATTTAGTAGCGTAAAATATTTTTTAATATTAATAGAAGTAATGTAGGTTATGATAAACATTATAATTGTGATTTTTAAGATTTAACTTCATAATTTGTTTCTTCAATTATACAGTATAAGCGCCTTTATGAAATAAATAGCAAGCTCACAGTTATTTTAAATTAAGCATAATAAATATTAATGGCAGCGTATATAAAAAAAGAAGAATAATTGATTTTTTTCTTTTAAAAGATTTCGTTAGAAAGCCGAAGTTTTTTTGTATTTCACTAATACCAGAGCCAGTTGGGACGTGTTTGATTATTACAATAGAAATTTAATACATTCAAATCTTTACAATTTAAAAAGCAAAATTTTATAAAGTTATTATAATTTGTGTTTTCATTTATCGTATGCCATTATAATCGTACTATGCTATGTTATGCGATAGATATGGAAAAATATAAAAGTAAATATTTATTATATTATTTTTCAGTGTGGACTATAAGCTTCGGACAATCACGATGGCGTCAATGTACTAAGGGCATGTGTAGGTGTGACGTGTCACATCGTTCATTAAAATGCTGGAGGACCGGTCTAACCACCCTTTCCCCGGATCTCATTGTACCAGCTGACTTATATACAATGTAAATAAAAATAAATAAATTTAAAGACGATTTTTTAACATATTTGCAGAAAATTATTTATAATCTGTACAAGTGACGGAGGCACAGAGAGAGAAACTTGTAACTTGTGCTCCCCCAGTTTAATTTTGTAACTTGAAGGCAAACAAGTCAAATTAGCATCAATATGTAATTCAAGATTTACTTTGAGTTTGTCTTATATAAAATAATTTGATTATTAAATTTTAATTAATATCAAATGAATGTTGTGACATTATAAATCTTATAAAAGCGTGTATGCTTTACACGCTTTTTTTAGATCGAATTTGAGAAGCTTACTTTCACCTATTTCTAATTGTTTTAGTATGAAAATTATCAATTACATGTAGATCAGGAGCTAGAAAGTGTGAGACCTCTGTGAGACCCCTGTTAGATACCCTTGAATGCCAATTATGGTAAAAAAAAGAGTTCGAGCTCTATATTCTCTTCTCATCTCTCCTCCTCGTGACGAGTGACGTTACGATGGAATCTATTAATTGTACAAATATTTATATATATATATATATATTTTGTGTTTCTTTTAAATACCAATTGATGAAATATTATTTCAGAGATCTCGGCACAAACAAGCTACGTACATTGCACAAAACGACATTTAAAGGTATGCGGTCTTTAACGGAATTGGATATGTTCGACAATCACGTCGAATTCCTGCCTTCGGGGATATTTGATTCCCTTGTTAATTTACGCATTTTGTGAGTATCGTAATTAAGCCTAAATCACTTCCATAATAGAATAAAATCATATATGATATTGGAAATGTTTCTTATATTATAATAAATAAATATTACACAAGCTTAATATTACAATAGTAACATCAAAAAAATATATAAACTTCTATTCTCTAACAAATAGCTATTTTTTAGACGTTTACAACGAAACTATTTAGAAGAAATCGATAGCGGAGCGTTTCGATATACAAAGAAACTGTTCCACGTCGATTTATCTAATAATTTTTTATATACCCTACCAGAGCGACTCTTTGTGAATAACTCTTATTTAGAGACTATAGACATTTCGAATAACCAGATCGTCTACATGCCTTCCTATACTTTTGTGGGCCTAAAATCTTTGTTGATACTGGATCTTTCGAAAAATAAAATTTCAAAAATTGAAAATGGCACATTTGTATTGAAAAGCCTCCAAATATTAAAGTTATCTGATAATAAAATAAGCAACATTACGGAGGACGCATTTGAAAGTTTAACGTCATTAGAGACGTTATTACTGGACAAGAATAGTTTAGAAAATATACCTTCGAAGTTATTTTGCAACCTTCATTGCTTAACCTTTTTGGACTTATCAAATAATCATTTAATTACAGTAAGTATTACATTATAAATATGCATAAATATATAAAAATGTGGAAATGAGGCCGTCGTGGCGCAGTGGTACAAGGGTGCCTCCCGTAAACGCGGCGTTTGTGGGTTCGATTCCCACTCGAGGAAGTGAAATATTTCTTTATGTTTATATTTCCATTTTTTTTCGCTCTGGTGTCGAGGCAAAGCGCGGCGTTGAGTTCTGCCACTCAACACGCAATGCCTCCAGAATTCGGCAGAAAGTGGGGAACGGGGTGTCTTAACACCAAGGTTCCCTCTGTCTACCCTGTTGTGTGCAGGATACAGCGTGAAGCTAAAAAAAAATATACATAAAAATTAGGTGCACTATAAGACTACTCTCTTTATGTATGCTTACCTATACATAAAGAGATAATTTTATTTTTAATTGAATTTAATAAAAATAAGTGTAAAAATTTTAACACTTTCAGCTGACAGGTCTGGAGTTTCAAAATTTGAGACAACTTCGCAATTTGGATTTAAAGGGGAACTCTATATCCGACATACCGGACGATATTTTCACCAACTGTAGTAACTTGGAAAAATTGGATTTATCTAAAAACAAATTGCGATTCTTGAATATTTCAGCTTTCCACGGTTTGCGAAATCTCACTTCGCTTATACTGTCTGACAACCAGATATATGAAGTACACTCTAAAACGTTTTATACTTTAAAAAATTTAACTACTTTGTAAGTAAAGATTGATGATTGCGATTGTAACACCGCGCGCTTATTTAAACTTATTTTTGTCTTATAACCAAAGAAATAATATTATTTTTTCAATATATTTTTTTAATGAAAAATATCCTATATCCTTTTTAATATCTCTAAGAATATGTGTACAAAGTTTCATGATAATCGATTGAGTTGTTTTGGCGAGAAAGTGAAACAAACAAATTTACATTCACATTTGTATTATTAGTATGATGATTTAAGTTAATTAAGTATTATTTCATCTGTTTCCAATATATAATATATACCTTTATGCCATAAAATATATATATATATATATATATAACATTTTTTTTATTTATTACTAAAAATAAAAACGTGATTTTCATCCGAATGGAAATGAAAATCGATACTCTCAATGACTGTAATTTAAAATTTAACACTGACAATGGATTGTTTATAAGTATTCAAACAATGTATAGAGAGTATTTATTTGGTATTCTCTTTTCACCAAGATGGTTAGTAAATAAACGGCATTGGGCTCCTCTGCTTAGCATGTCTTAATGTCTTTGTTTAAATGAAAGGGCTTGGGTTTTATTTTATGAATTTTGTGCATAAATTACGCTTTTTTATTATAAATCAATGTAAGTTATTTAGAAAGAACATTTAATTAATCATTTTTAAAATGTATTTCTCATAGATACTTGGACAACAATATGTTCCCCTCGTTGCCGTCACGCACTCTGGACTACACGCCGAAGTTGGCAAATGTAAAACTATCAAACAACCCTTGGCATTGCGATTGCCACGCACTTTATGTTTCTGCGTAAGTATTTATATTAATATTATGTACATTTTAAATTTACCTAATGGAAGTTATTAAGGCGCTTTTCTAAGTTCGCGCTGTATCCCGCACACAGCAGGGTAGGCAGAGGGAATTGAAGTGTTAAGATAATTCGTTCTCCGCTTTCCGCCGAATTTTTTGAGGCATTGCGTGCGGCGGGACTTAATGACGGGCTTTTGCCCGTTGCAGTGAAGAAATGAAAATATTAACAGATAATAATTAATTCCCTCGAGTGTGGTTCGAACCCACAACCGTCGCGTTACATTCACACCCTTGTGCCCCTGCGCCACGATGATCTAAATAATTTCATTATCCGAACATTTAGTCGTGACCTAATATTTCGCATAGATTTATGAAATGATCTCTGTTGCTGTAAATGGAATTTGGTTGTCACAATTACCATTGGTCATGTATTTTCTGCGTAACCGTATATTATTAAACAATATTCTAACGGTTACGTAAGTAACGTCATTAAAGGATTTGCAAACCGTAACTTAACACAACCCTAATATACTATTAAACTTGGTAAACTATTTTAGATGGGTGCGTTTAAACGAAATGAAGATTTGGGATTATTCACCAACATGTGTATCGCCATGGTATTTGGAAGGCCACTTCTTGAAGAAACTAAAGTTTCCTGAACTGTGTTCAGGACAATGGGCCAGTATGGTGAATCTTTCACCAAGACTACCAATGCAGCAACTCTTGTCACTTAATGTTAGTGTTAACAGAAAACCACAGGGCAGCATGGAGCAAGTGGATGATATCGATGACTGGAATTAAAGTTTGTCTGAAGTATGTTCAAATTTATATTAATGTCAGGTCATTCAATGATCTGAAAATATAAAAATTGTAGGAATGTAAAATAAATATTATTTACATATTTTTACAAATACTTAAGGTTCACCACAGATTCCAGTAAGCAAAACCTAATGTGTTCCAAATGTAATATTTACCTTATTCATATTATATTAACTATTAAACTGCCAATTAAAAGTGTTGAAAAAGTGACGTATTATTTATTTTATTTGTTCAAATCCTTTACTAATAAAACGTTATTCAGTCACTTCTATTGTCAAGAAATCCTAATAATATGCCGGCGCAATGCTAGCGCCATCTGTCGGAACGAGGTTTGACAACTGTCAGTCTGGCGGAGCGTCGTGTCGATGGTCAGCGCGGCCATGTTTCGAACGTCAACGGCTGGCGTACCACGTTTGGTACCACGATAAATCGCTTTTATTCCGAGTGATCTTGTCACATATTATATCAAAAGTGATTAATAGTGATTGATGGAGTGATACCTTAATTGACCGTGAATGTAATTTAAGGAGTCTTTATGAAGGAGATACTTTGTACAATTAAATAACTTTTGATTGTGACTTTGGTGGTTCTTTTGTTCCCACCCACATCTTGTTGAGGCCATGTCTGATTTTGACGATTAGGGGCATCCGCCCAGTGATATATGTATGCAGATACTATTTAAACAATATCATTTATATCAACACATTCATCCAATATATTTTTACATTTTCGACCTACCTACCATCCTGGACTATAAAAATTGCCAATACCTACATATATATATGCATGAATCTAAGCTCTTACATAGCGATCACAAGTACACCAGATAAGACCATGAAAACAGTACTTGAATCGTAGAGTCAGAAGAACTACAAAAACGACGGGACCATGGGAAAAAACACTTCATCCACGATGGAGTACCAGAGTAAACAGTTTGAAGTGGCCATTACGAAGGTCAAACAATGTTATAGATTTACCTTTGTACACGCTTGCATACCTCCATAATTATTTATTAAGCAAGATAATGAACTTATCAAATTTCCCTGCAACGATAACAATCGATATATTGGCAGTTAATAATAGTCATCACGTTATCTGATAAAGTCATATAAGCAGACGATTGTGGTCATTACAACGATAGTCTTGTATACGTTTTTGTAAAAGTCGTCGTCATTTATTTACATTAATTACTTTACAATTGTTCTAAAAGCTACTGTTGTGTTTTACTTAATAAGAAAATTGCGTCGCACTTATTCGTTATAATGTGATTTTGGTGAAATATTCAACATGGAACCGTTTCGGCACAATATATTGTTCGGTGTAGTCGTATTAGCATATCTTCATATTGCAAAAGGTGAGTACTTTTCTATATTGCCTATATATAATTACAAATATGGATGCAAGAGGCTTTATAAAGTAATTTCTAATGTCTTCTTATTGTCTATACAGGTTGAAATATATTTATATTACATACTCGCATACGTTAAATGGTATTTAATTTACTACGTAATATTTTTTTTAGCTTGCTCCATCGAAAACGTAACTAATTGGTTTGCCCCGGTTAGTGAATCTATACTTGACACACACAGAGGTATTATATCTACAAGACAAACTTCAAACATCCAAGGTTTGGATTCATATTGAATATAAATGTATACAATGGTTTATTTGAAATATATAAAAGAAAAAGATTAATAATTGTATTTAATTTACAGAAATAACAAATATTACTCCCGGAGAAGGCCTAAATTCCGGACCATATGTCACATTAGAATTAGTTAATAATAACCTCATACTATCTACAAATAATAATTTTCAAAATTATGAAGAAAATGAAACTGCTTTAATGTTTACTTTAACAGCACAGTTTAGATGTTCAAGCGGGTCGATACAGCTTCTGGTACGATATTTCATGTAATTTTATGTGTATTAATTACTCCATGTTTTGGGTGGCGTTCTAAATAAAAAAGGTTTACATTTTCATTAATTAACAATTCTATAATTTGTCAACACCCTAGAACTGAGTTGCTTCATTTCAACTCTTCAACGTAGTCTTTAATAGGCGATGGTGACCAAAAAATAGTCGGGCGGAAAGGACAGAGCGAGCAAAAAGAGTTAAAATTAACTCGCTTAGTTCTAGGGAGCAGAATAAAGTGAAAAACAAAATAGAAAACTCTTTGTTGGTGGAAATGTAGTCTTATTTTATTTAAAAGGAGTCCGTACCAACCACGCGTTACTCGTTCATTTTTCTATGGCGGTTAAAGCCGGGCTTTACGGAACACTTTGTCTGCACTATTCCCTTTCATCTTACCAACTGTGAATGGAATTTGTCGTTTACTATAGCATTATTTCAAAGCGTCTTAATAAGATTCTTCTTAACATTACAATGTTGAATAAATTTCACTGTTAAATTAAAATTTATTCAAAATAATACGTGTTGTATGTTTTTTTTTCTATTTAATTTCGTATAAATATTTTTTTATCACTTTTAGGTATTTACGATATCTGTCAACGACACAAACAACAATGATCCGTTATTTGTGCCAGCAAACAATTACGAATTCACTGTTGCACCACCTTTACCACCAGGATTCCTGATAACGGACTGCGTTAACGATATATTAGTCAGAGATATAGATTTGACAACCGAAAGAATTGATTTTGCTATCCGCGGTAGTTCATTATTTGAAATAGCCTACGACGAATCGTCCTCGATCCCAAAAGAGTTTAAAGCAATCTTGAAAACTAATACGTTTATACGATCATTATCAGAACCAATAGTCTTTACTATCAGTGCTACGGTAATATTTTTTATATTGTTTATATTTCACTCGTTTCGATATATTCATTTGGATAGATCGTATTTTAATTAAAATAATATATTTTTAGGATATAGACAGAACCAATGACCCTCCACGTACTACAAATGCGACTGTAACAATCTTAGGCAACACCGAATTCGAACTTCCGGATGATCTAATATTTTCTAAGGCTTTTTATTTGGCGAGCTACAATAGAGAGCGGGGATTTGTCCTCCAAGATAAAATTTACTTACGCCAAGGATATGACGCACAAGTTAATTTTACCTTCCAATCAGGTAGTTTACTATATATAAATTATAATATATAGTGTATAACATAGTACTTCCGTTTTTTACATTTTTTTTTAAATATAAAGTTTAGCTAAAAAATATTAAGAAAGAGGAATATATTAAAGTATAAATTATATATTATTATTATTATTTTCAGAATATTCACAGTACTTCGAGTTAGATACCGACGGAAACGACGTTTCATTCGTCTCAAAAGAGTTACCCGAACAATTATATGAAGAACGACAAATCTATATCGTTGTTGAGGCGGAGAGAGAGCACACGAGCGGCGCTACTGCTACTGTTATTTTACAATTACCATACGGTAAGAAATAATTGTATACAAGGAAAATTTTATTGACAATAATTTATTTACATCATTAAACTAAACTTATTTATGTTTAAAATAAATAAATATGTAAAGTATTTGTTTAGTAACAGAATATATGAAGTTAGACCAAATTGAAACGACGAAAATCACAATCTTCTCAATACTTAGTATATTCTTTATTTTTGTAAAATATATTTAGGTAACAACATTAATGTATTTATTTTTTTAAATTATTAAGTCTCATTAGATATACTATAACGAGTATTCGTGAATAGATTCTTAATAAATCAAAAACTTTGTGAAGTACTCGAAGGTTTACAATTATGAGTCGTTATCATTGAGTTCTATTATACCTGTCAATTACATTGAATTCTAAAACAAAGGATATCATATTTTATTGGAAATATCCAGATGTATAAATTTGCTAAGATTAATTTTACATTATTAATATATTATTATTAATTGTAAACTCAATATTTTTCTATAGCAATGCTATTTTTTATAAAAAAAAAAACTACATTTAGCTTACACTTATAAATCTTCGGATCTTGAGTACGTGAAATTATCGTCCTTGTTTTAATTAGCGCCATCTAATCCTGAGTGACGTTGATGAAGGCTATATCGTTACTAGATTTCGGGGATTTATTCCCTTCATTAACATTTTAATTCCCTATATCGATTCTACGCGTCACGCCTTCAGCTCCATTGCAAATGAGGAATTGCCTTAATGAAAATGCTGATTTTCTATTCTG
>JBAIZZ010000216.1:328869-372935 GCA_037355905.1 Heliconius aoede | reverse complement strand
GGTGTTGTAACGGTGCGGGCCCGAGCCGCAGCTAATCTGCCGACTGACCTGACACACCTAGCGCTTACATTACAAGCTGGTTCATCTCAATCTGTACTACTACTCACATTCATGTCAGGTTAATGTTTTCTATTTTAAAACTAAACTATAATTTTTAATCCCCGGCGTTGAGTTCTGCCACGCAACACGCAATGCCTCCAGAATTCGGGAGAAAGTGGGGAACGGAGTGTCTTAACACTAGTTTCCCTCTGCCTGCTGTGTGCGGGATATATAAAGTGTTTTCGATTTATTTCGCATAAAAATTGAATGACTAAGATTTTTTTTTATTCATTTGTATAACATTTTATGCAGAATCCGGAGCTGAAGTCGTTGAATATTTTGACAAAGTACTTTACGAAGGAAAATTAGAAAATAGTGCCGTGTCCCATGATGCTATTACGTTATCAAATTTCGCTGGGTCTAATATAGTACTTTCAGGGGGTAAGAATTCAATCTAATATATTCTAAAGTATTTACAAAATAATAAATAAAACTCGAGGAAGTAAAATATTTATTTAAATATATATTTTTATTTCTTCACTCTGGTGTAGAGGCAAAGCGCGTCGTTGACTTTCGCCCCTAAACACGCAATGCCTCCAGAATTGGCGGAAAGTGAAGAACAGAGTATCTTAACACTAGGTTCTCTGTGCCTACCCTGCTATGTGCGGGTTACAGCGTGAAGCTGATGTGATGATTCAATGGCTACAGTAATTGGTATAAAGTAATCATTCATAACAGATCATGCGTCTTCGTTTGAGTCGTCATTGTCCAACGGTGTAGTGACCGTTCAATTATTGACCAATGCAACTATTCCATCTGAGCTCGCTCACATAACGCTTGTAATGCAAGCAGGCCGAGCCAGATCTGTGTTGTCACTAGACGTCATTCCAGGTATGATAAAATTAAATTAAATCTTATAATAAGAAATATTCTTTGTTTTTTGTAATATACACAAATAAAGCAGTGCAAACTTTATTAACGGCTCTTCTTAGAAGAACTGTCTTCCGAGCTGATGATTCAAGTATTAAGTAGGAAAACTTTAAAATTTTATTAATTTTAATAATAAATTTTAATGATGAACAAAAATAAAGAATATTTTTTATATATATAAAAATCATTATAAAACTTTAAGTATAAAGTTTTACATTGCATATTGTGGTTCTCGTCCTTATATATTTAATTTATTTCTAATTTAAAATAAATAATATTGCATTCTGCACACGTTTTTCTGTTATTTATTTTTTTCTTTCATATAGGATCGACAGTTGAAAAAGTAGAATCTTTCAACGAGATTCTCTACAATGGAAAATTTGAAAATAGTTTGATATCGCATGACACTATTTTATTATCAGATTATAGCGGAACTAATATTTTACTAGCAGGAGGTAAGCCTTTTAAAATAATACAAATTCACTTGTTACATGCTTATTGTAACTATCATTACATATTTTAACTAACTCCTTATTATCTTCATGATTTCTATCTATATTTTAACGAAGAGATACGCCGCTATAAGAACACAAACGTTTTAGAAGAATCTATAAATATTAATATATGAGTTCAAGTAAAATTTGAACTAATAGCTACTAGCAGATAATAATCAGCCCTTGTCAAGTGTGTCACTATGATATTATAATAAAAAATATATTATATATATGCGAATATTTTTTTTAGATTATGCCACACACTTTGAATCTTCTCTTTCGAGTGGCGTCGTATCTATAAGAACTATATCATCACCAGCTTTCCCGTTTAATTTAACGTATACAATTCTTACGCTGAGAGCCGGGCGAGCTGAAGCTGTTCTGCTGTTAGACATAATTACATCAGGTATGTGTCCTGTATTATATTACAAAATAAATATTTTGACAATTATATCGTACTCTTTTTGGATAACGCGTTGCAACACTCTGAGTGATAAGTTCATTACCATTCAATAAGGGCCTATAAAAGCATATGTTCTCAAAGTTCTTTTATATTCTTCATTCAATAATATAAAAAATATGAATTAATGATTCAGTATTACAAAGTAAATTTTCTTTATCAACAAGAAATTTTCACATCCTATCGTATGAGGTTTTCTTCTTTTATGCTATACGAGCGCATTTAAAATTCAAAGAACACTCGAAGCCATGCATATTTATCATTTTCCTTGCGTTTCTACTTTTACATAGCTTATATTAGGTTAGATTATATTTTATTTTACGAATTGATTAACTTTGGAGAGGAATCCGTATTTGAAATTTTACAGATAAAAAATACAGAAAACTTAGTAATATTTACAAAAAAAAATTGTTGTGCTACTGTAAAATAATATAATAATATTTTGTTTAAGCATTTAATAATATCTTACATTTTTTTAATAATAAAACAAATTAAACACATATTTACAAAACACACATGTTATATAAAACGATGACACCATTTTTTAATGTATTCATATATTAGTATTTAATATAATTTATTGTTGAATAACGAATAAATTTAAGCGTAAAATCAATCGTTATTTATTATGTCTAGTCACACTACAATCTAATGAAGTGATTAAATGGTATGGCATGCAATATAATAGCTTAATTTAAATGTACAATCCAATTAATTTTACAATAGAAGTATTTTGCATACAATAATTAAAGATATGAAAAAAGTCCCCCTACCCTATAAGAGATTATAGAATTAGTGGTCTTAAGATATGAAAATTGCTGTTTTCATTATCTGCGTTTCGCCGTATGTATTTATTTGTTTATTATTTTAATCAATAACACTTTCCTTACCTATTGCTTATCAGTTTTAGATAGTGTTTCATTGTATAAGAAACTTCTTTATTGTTTAGATACCTACACTGTCACACTCATATAGTATTTGTAGATATGCCAGGAAAATTGAATTTTACACAATTATTAAAAATTTTGAAAGATTTAAATATATATATATATATATGTATATATATATATATTATTTTTGCCGCATCTTTTTGAGACTACGGTTTCATATTAAATCACATACAACCAAATATCTTCCAAAATAAATATTATCACTTTCTATAAAAATGCATGTGAAATAATGCAAGTACGTAACAACACGTCAAAAATCGTTTAAACTTTCATATGGACCTGCTGTATCTCACGGTCCATGAAGCGAATCATTTTATTTCAGCTTGAGTAAACAAAATGGCCGCACAAGCCGCAGCAGCTTTATTATGCAACATTCGAATTTCAGAAATAAAAATATTTAAAAAAAACTAGTATAAACACTGTATTTGTTAAATGAATTCTTTAAGCTATTCTATTCAAATATTTCTAGAGATAATTTATAGAAATCCATTCTATAAATAAGATAAAATCACCCGCAAGAATTTTTGCTTTTACAAATGTACAGGCGGTACAATTATAAAAGGAAAAATTACATACTAATATTTTCAGAAGATGAGGACCGGCCTTCTGTTACGTTCAGCTCACCTTCGTACTCCTTTTGGGCAGATGTTAACCAAACAGGTGCCGTGGGACGAGTTCAAGCTACTGAAGCCAATGGAAATACAATTATATACTCCCTTAACATAAATGACGGTAACTCTTGAAACTTTTATATACTTTTAACTAGTAGTCAACCGGATAACACATTGTTTGTACTAGCATATATTAAAAATAACATTATGGTAACATATTTTTAAATATTAATATTTTAAAATATTTATAGTAGTATTTTAATATTGTCATGGCGGAAGAGGTCTTGCCTTTCACAAGCGTGTGACTGTAAATGCATCGGTTCCGGATTCGAATCCAGGTCGGAACAATAAAATATTTATTATTTTTATTTCCTTGCTTGGGTAAAGATGGAATCCGCCACTCAACAGCCAGCATTTGATGGAATGTGGGGAATGGGAAGTGTTCCCAGGTTCCCTCTGCCGACCCTATTATGTGCGGGGTACATTGAAAAGCTAAAAATATATTATTATTTTAATCCTTAATAATTCGTGTATAATTTTCAAAATGCACATTATGTTAATGAAAGGTTTATATGAAGTGAGCTTTAAATATAAATTTATAATTCTATTTATTGCATTTTTCTCTTTATTGCTACTGTTGTTTTTACTTCTTCTCAGATTTCGTAATTATTGAGACTCTTAAAGTATAATTTTTTGCCCTAAAGAGTCATTCAAATTTAAATGTTAAAATAAAACAATAAATATAGTATTCTCCGGGCTACATGTAACCTTTCCAGATATAAATCCTCATAATCCTCCAGAATATAATCCCTCAAAAGCGTGAAATGTATTAAGTAAATAGACTATATTATTTTCCTATGGCAAAATACATTTGTTTTAATGCTACATATAAATAGCTACGAACGGTACTGAGCATGTACTCAGATAGTATTAAAATTAATGAACATCTTTAGTACTCAATTTTTACTATGATGAAACTTTATACTAACTTATATAAAACTTCACACTACTACTTTAAGCTTTATACTATATAAGAAAAGTTTGTATGTCGTCGTGTAGATACACGTAGTAAGTGCAGATCGCAGGGCTTAAACTGAGCTTTTCATTGAGTGTGAGTGATCCAAAACGCAGAGCCAGAAGAATAACTTTTAAAAATCAAGCTTTTTATTATTGGATATAAAAAAATTAACAATATAAATATATCAATTCTTCTATACCGGTTTTGCATCCTGATCGGTGATGTTATTTGAGACTGAGTTAATTATGAATCTTTCTATCATATAATAGACAACAGCTTTGTTTCCAATATTATTTTTGTACTGCTTGGACATAATTTTTTATATTCACATACATACATTATTTCGTTCTAGCATAGTTATAGTGCCAATTTTATCTTTCACTTTTAATAAATCGATACAATATGAAATAAAAATACAATTTAAAAAATAATAAAGCTACAAAGTTTTTTGTTTGAATGTACTAATCTGGTGACCAATTCTAAGAAATCTATTGAATTAATAAATAAAAGTGTTTGTATTAGGTGATTTATCGATGAAGGCGTTAATAGATTCCATTTAACCCACCATTCCTACGGTCACAGTTACCCCCGACACTTTACTTTACCAATTAGCGATGTTATCTCAAATACTCTCAACAGCAAACAAATCTATCTGAAAATCTCTTCGTTGAACCGTTGAAGATAGGAATTGCAATAATGTTTAAGTAAATAATTATACTTAAATTATACTTATTCTTGTAATGTTACATTCAAGTTCAAAATTGTCCCAAACTTGTTTCGAAGCAGTAAATAATACAATTAAAATCTTTGCCCCTTTAATTAATTATTAATTACGTTTGCGTGTATTTTAATTGAGGATATTTTTATTGGAAACGTTATTTTGGATTGTGTTGTGCGAGATGAGATAAACATAATTAAAATAAATTAAATCTTTAATTCAATTTATTTAATATAACATATTTGTATGTATTTTTTTATGATAATTATTTATAAAAATTTCCAGATAACCTCAAGGACCGTATTTCTGTAACTAATGAAGGAAGTATAATACTATTAGAAACGATTGAAACAGGTGTTCACAGTTTTAGTGTTACAGCCACTGCACAGAATACTCAAGCTAGTGCAACTGTTCCGGTAAGCAATGGTTACTCCTTAACTCCATATTCACATTATTTTA
The DNA here is from genome assembly GCA_037355905.1 of Heliconius aoede. Lineage (NCBI taxonomy): Eukaryota > Metazoa > Arthropoda > Insecta > Lepidoptera > Nymphalidae > Heliconius > Heliconius aoede. The sequence goes on along the minus strand of JBAIZZ010000216.1, from coordinate 367,256 downwards.
CTTTAATATGTTATATTTTTTTATATTCAAATTTCATTGTGTATACAAATAAATTTAAATATGCGATTTAAACGTGTCGATCTTGCAAATGAGACAGATACATTAATTAAAAGCTAATCTCCAAAGTTAAATATTAAATTTAATTATTTGCAATCCTAAAAAATAACATATTACAGTAAAATAATTAACTTTACATAATACTTATAAGTGTACACACTTTACCCAAAGAGATTAGAATTGAACTTGTTACTATATTATTATATGTAAATATGGAGTAAATTTGACAGTGTATATCGCATGCAGTCATGTAATCTATGCGTATAGTAATCTGTGACAAGGGATTAACCCAGAACTAATCTTGTAATAATTTAGCACTAGACTTAGACTACACAAATAAATGTCCCTTTACTTCTGATGAAATTTATCTTTCCGTGTGCTGTATTTCAGTTATAGCATTTATATAATTTTTTGAGGCCGTCTGCATGGCGCAGGGGCACAAAGTGTGCCTGTAAACGAGGCTGGCTATAGATTCGATGCCTACTCGAGGAAATGAAATATTTATTTAAGTTTATAATTTCATTTCTTCGCTATGGTGTCGAGGAAAGCGGGACGGAAAATGTTGAATGGAGTGTAACTCACACTAACACTAGGTTGTCTCTGCCAACTCTGCTATATGCGGGATACAGTGTGAAGCTGAAAAAAAAATTAAGACTCAGTTCTGATACATAAAAAGAAAGAAGTCTTTTTCTCAATAAATTTTTAGATACATACTTACACATGCATACATATTTTGTAAAATTATAATATAAAAATACATGTGATGAAAATTAGCTTATTTGTCTATTATGAAATCGTTTTCCCTGTGGAATGAGATGTAATTCAAATATATATCTAAAAATATATAATTTAAATTAAAACCTTTTGGAAATTATTTTAAACAAAACAGAAATTAAAGCTGTTGGATGTTGCGATTTTTTTCACAATTATACTTTGTATTGTACTCTGATATAGACTAAGTGCTCTGGTAGTTTTGTAACAAAAATATTTTATATATATAAAACTAAATATAAATTGCAGTAACCCAAAATGTTTTAATTTTTTATTTGTCTTGTCTATCAAAATAGGTATTAATAAGAGTTGACGGTTTACCAGAATGCAAAGTCGGAAAGGGATTATCGCCATTAATAGTATTAGAACGGCTTGAAGAAGAGCCTCATCGAAATCTTGTCACTTTAAATCGAACTGAGTATCAAGACTGCCATTACAATTTGTCAAATATATGGCCAGAGGACCAAGCATGGCTGTATGTAGACGAAGACGGACTACACGCCACGGCCATCGATCGGGAAGACAAATCAATCGCGTTTATGACTTTATCTCAAATCCAAGTGGAATTAAGGCTACACTGCGACAGTGATGAAGCACCGGCTACAAGACGTTCATTAACTGCAGAGAGTCTCGAACTGAGCACTGATAACTATGGCTCTAATAAATGGATCTTGGCCGATACTATTGTCTACAATGAAAGACGTAGCTTTGTGAATCTAATTGTCATCGATATCAACGACAACTCGCCTATATTTGTAGGAAAAGAAAACGAGCCTATTTACATCGGATATCCCATACCGGAACTTGAAGAAGCTGTACTTCCTCGTGCACTTACAGAATTAAAGGTATCAGAATTATTTTTATTAATGTTTTCCATTGATGAGAGTATTATGCTGATTCATACTTTATACACACATTATGTAGATTTTAAAAACTTTAGTTTTCTTTTATAAGGGAAATAAACATAATCGTAACGTTCTTCTTCAGGGAGTATCCAGTGTTTAAATATTAATTGCCACGAGTGGAAAACGAACCCACAACCATCACGTTTACACGCTTTTGCCACACCACAATTGCTTCAACAAAATAAATAACACTTTATTTATTTATTCTCAACACTTTGAAAAGTAGGTTACTTTTATTTGCCAGTATACCTAATTTTTTTATTACCATAACTTTAATAAAAATAAAAGTTTAAATATAATAATTACTAAAGAAAACACGTCAAAATAAATATTATTTTTTGTTGAAATAATAAATGTACAGGCGACCGATGCAGACATTGGTGAGAATGCGGCGCTTATCTATTCAAGCTTGGAAGACGTTCTTGCCGTTGCACCTCACACGGGCTTAGTGCATGTACGTAATAACGCGAAATTGCAAAATAACTCACGCCTCACTGTATATGCCACCGACCAGAATGGGAGAGGTCGAAATGGTTCTTTGGATATTGTGGTAAGTATACCTATCGATTTATTAAAATTTCTCTGTATGCTGCACATAGCAGGGTAAGCAGAGAGAAGCTAGTGTAAAGACACTCTATTCTCCACTTTCTCAACGCCACGCTTTTGCCTTGATAATACAAGCAGTCGCATTTACTTCTTTGTGCCTCTACATATATTTTTATCATCTCACAATTTTTTTACGTTGCGAGATGCACAAAAGAACATTCAGCATTTTTAAAAACACGCACTTAAGCTCTGCTAATGCTAAAACTGCTCAAGTGCAAATTATGGGTTCGGTTGTAACTCGAGGAAATGAAATATTTAGTATTTTCATTTTTCTACTCTGTTGTCGAGGCAAAACGTGGCACTAAATTCTGTCACGCAACACGCAATGAAATGCCTCCAGAAGAAAGAGGAGAGCCTTAACGCTGGGCTCACTCTGCCTACCTATTCATAAATGCGGGATATAGCGTGAAGCTGAAAAAAGTATAGTGATCGTTGCTGGTCTAGACCAAGTCATGCACTTGGATATAGGAATTCCATTCATCGACTAACAATAGTTACGTTAAAGCAAAAATTTAATATTTTCTATATTTCATTGTCTTCCTATTACAAAACGAATAAACAAAATCAACAAAATTCACCGACTTAACGTTCTTTTTAACAACGTGCAAATTTTGTATCAACATTAACCCAAACCAGTTCTAATAGCGGTAAAGCCAGTCAAACCGACAATATTATACATTTTTAAATGTTGACAAAACTCGTTTTTGTGCCAAAAGACACAAACCGTGAACGTCAGGTTGACCCCACACGACTGTGCCCCTTATATGTGAAGGTAGGTATAAAACCACCATCTGTGGGAGTGGACAATGGATGTCACCATGCTCATAAAAAAAGATAAAACGTAAAATAGTCGCACGAGATCTAACTGGGTGTGTCAGATAGCATTGTTTCGTATCCTGTTCATCTCGATAACAAATATTTACTGTTAAACGTTAAATCTATAAAAATAAATACCGAGGTCTTTGTAATTTATAAATATGATAAAATTTCGACGGATAAAAATGCATATTTTAATCATTTATCAAAATTGCATTAATCAATTGGTGAATGATATTATTATACACTTAGGTTTCTTAAAAACCATTATGTTCAAGGCTAAAAAAGCGCTTGTCAAGTGCTACTGCGTCTTGCATTTCATATGAAATCCAAAACATATATAAGCGCATGTGCTATTTTTAAAGTTAAAATCTTAAAAATAAAAGAAGAATTTCAAACTAAAATGCGTTACGAGCTCGAAATGATCTTATATGGTACACAATAGGATTTAGCAATTTTTCTTTTAAGGATGACAGTACGTATTCTTATTTGTTTATTTAATGTAAGGCCTGTGTTACAAATAGTTACTTGTAAACAACTAACTTAATGGATAATTAAGAAAAAATTCAAATTATATCTTAAAAAGTTTTTGACAATTGTAAGTCTTTTTGGCAAGTCTTTCGAATAAATTATTCGTGCAGTGTTTACAAGAAATTATCAATATCATAAAATAACATACCGTGAAAAAAAATTTTTTTTTGAAGTTAAGCAAAAATAAAGAATAAAAGAAATAAAATGTATTGTTTACCAACTTTTACGTGGTTGACCTCTGTTTACGCATCATATTTGTTTGCTGTCGAGTTAACAGGTTATTTGACACTCACTGTTCCTTAAATAAATATTATTTACCTACATTTTATTTTTTTTCCCTTCCCGTGTATACCAGGATAGGCGCAAAGGTGGCTTGGTGGCGAGTCAATGCTGCGTTTTGCTTTACCAGATCAGAGAAATGAAAATAGCTTAAATATTTCTCTGAGTGGGAATCAACCCCACAACCATTATTTATTATATATTATTTGCTTTAAGTATCGTGTTACTACGTCGAGATGCCGTCATTATAAATATGAAAAATATACGCTATGTATAGCCTTCACATGCAGAATAATTTAAAATTATAATATAAATTTTGTAACTTCCAGGTAAAACTACTTGATAAACATCAAATAGCTGTATTGACCATTCGAAACTCATTCTTAGATGATGAAAATCTAGTTATGGGTGATATTAGTAAAACTATAGGGTATAAATTGAATGTATTAAGAGCTGTGGTGATTTCTGATAGCGATGAAGAGTCAGGAAGAAAAAAACGTGCAACCAGCGAACCTGGCGCCTCATTGCAGCTCTATGTTTACGGATTGTTGGAAAACGAGCCAGTAGATGTCACTAAATTAACTAAGTACGACGTAAATAATTTACTAATTCGTTTTTATTTATTTCACCAGTGTTTTTATTTACATATTTATATTTTTTATTAAAATTTACAGTGATATAACCAATAGTAATCTAGCAACCGTTGACATAGCGAGGGTGCTATCGCTACAAGAACATCTTGAAATTGGAGAAATTGGAGAATGTGATGCATACACCGGCCTTTTAGCTGCTACCATAGTCCTTGCAGTTCTATTATTTCTTGTAATTTTGGCCATACCGTTATGGTTCTTCTTGAAATGGTAAGATATATAAATATTTATTATTTTTTCTCTTTATTCACGTTTTACATTATTAGATACATAATTAAATATAATTGTTTTCACGTAATACGGTTTTCATATCATAAAACTGATCGACTGGCCATGACGATTAAGATAAGGAGAAAATACTTTTAAATGTGATTTGCTAAAATCTCGTTAATTATTTTGTAATTATATATTATTTTACTATAGGAGGAAAAAACAAAACTATGAGCAATTCAGTGATCTCAATAGCTTAGCGTCACGTGACGCAAGTGAATTCCCTAAAATTGAAAGTATCACGAAACCAAGGCTGAATATCGATGAACTGAAAAGAAGCGAAAGGAGATTGCAGGAAATGCTCGATGTACCGATTCAAGATGTCAGAGAGGAGCCTGAAAATGATAAAAACATTCAAAAAGAAACACCACCCGTACCAACTTCAACAATAGTAAACTTCTCTGTGCCTGAAATGCCTATAGTTATACAGTCTATCGACAAACTGAAGGACAACAGTGACGAATCAGACGACAATGATGAATTCGGAGAACAAAAACAAAAGCCAAGAAAGTCCGTTGTAACATTTAATGAGAACGTAGAAAAAATTATACATTTAGAAGATGGTATTGAAGACAGCCCGGAACCGGAACACGAAATTTTTAAATTTTGAATATTCAAATATTTCCAATCTTACATGAATATTCCATTTACCCCTACAATATTGTTTAAGAGATTAACTTTATCAGTTACTTTATTTCAATAAAATCTTACGCACACGTATGAGTAAAATTTCCAGGGGATTGTCCTCTTTATGAACGATCCTAAGATAAAATTAAATGTTCAAATAATATAAGTTTTGCCTAATATTTTGCGAAACAGTAGAGGTGGGCGTAGTGAGATTTGGTATGATTTATAAAAGAAATATATGCAAATTCTTCTGCAATAAAAATACATACTTTAAATAAATACATTTAAAAAACTAAGACGTTACACTTGCAAAATTTGTTTACATTCATGTCAAACACAATGTTACTTCGTTAAAATTCCTGATGAATCCGTCAAAATTTATGAATATGACATAAAAATCTCTCGGCTTCTTTACATATCGTCTTTTAAATTTTGTACTACTTAAAAATAAATAAAAGACATTATTAGTATTATTTAAAATTTTCATAAATACCGTTACAGCACGGAAAATGCAAATTTTATTATCATGCTGGTATTTTACGGTCATTTTGTGGCTGTATCAAAGTAAGAATTCGATATTTAACATTATCTCTAAATTTCAGCAAAAAAATACGTAAAAAAATAAATATCAACTTAACTTGAGCTTTTATATATTATACTGTGCTTAAAAATTATACATTGAAACTTTCATAATTAGAGATAGAAGTAGATTATTATATAATACGTTTCATTACGGCACGAAATATGATCAAATAATTTTATGAATATATTCCTAATATAACAATGTGATATGAACATCAAATTGGCGGGAGATAGCATTTAGGTGACATGACTGACGATCTTACAGACGACGCCTACACAAAATATTTGCACATATATAATCTTATTTGTTTTATTTTATATATTATCATTATATGATCGATCATACCTGTTACTTACAATATAATAATGAACTGACAGATCCAGATTTACAAAGTAGATTCATTCATAAGATTGATGAAGCAATTGTTCTTTTTGTAGTATTATATAATTTTTTGACCATCGCAGCAAATTAGCCCGACGTTTAACTGCAAAATTGATGGTACTGGGTTCAATCTTTACATAGGGGACCCTATCATTTCGCCGGGTTTCGCTAGGGATTATCATTTCGCCGATCAGGTAAAAAAAATTGCTGCGATGTCTCGTGATGATCATGATATTGGTCATACAGCATAAAGGTACGTAATTACTTTAAGTCTATAATTACATATTAGAAATAAGTGTTTATACTCGTATTTACTTCCAATTAGGTATACTAAAATGTATTAAATGACTTTAATGTATATTTATTATTAAAAAATATATATTTTATATTAATTACTGTTTTGCCTTGCTAATGTGACGTGAAATCTTATTATAATACAGTGCCTTCCGTTGTCGCGTGTACTGGTATTAGGTGTATTATATATATATCGGCTTGTGCGCTGTCTCTAACTTAATCTGTGACACAAAATTTATCACGTCGCTGTCAGTTGCAAATCGTCACATTATTACAATTAATTTAATATAACAATAATTAAGTAAATTATTTCTCTTCCTACAAGTCTTATACTAAGTTATACCTTTTCACATCCCAAATAATGATTTGAAAGTCCAGCTACGCGATTTTGTTTTTGGAGGCAATTTTTGATTATGGATCTAGTTTTATTTATTATTTTTTTTAAACAAATCAAGAAAAATATTTAATATTCTATAAAATATTTATTATTCTTAAACATATCTGTGTATATATGTATATATACTACTTAGCTCAGTAATGTGACTCTTATTATAGCTGCGATTAAAACTTTTGCTATAAACCAGCTACCCGCCTTTGGCTCCGCGGGCGTATGATACATCAAAGCAAACATCCACATTTAAAAGATTATACATACGAGTATGAAACGACCTGACTAACTTTCTTGGTTGCTCGTTTCTTCAAATTTATGTTACCTTCAGAAGTATAAATTGAATTAGTAGAACATAATTATTAAGATAGCCGTGGCGCGGGGCACAAACGTGCGACAGTATACGCGACAGGTTGTGGATTCGATTTCCACTTGAGGAAATTAAATTTTTAACTATAAATATTATCATTTCTTTACTCTGGGTAAATGCCGCCAAATTTCCAAAATTTAGCGGATAGAAAACCGAGTGTCTTAGCAGTAGGTTCCTAGGTTACCGCATATTGCACATGACGAGATAGACAAAGGGAACCTGGGAATCTAGTGTTAAGATACTACATTCCCATCAAGACTAACACACTGTTATTGAATTTGTATAATTTACTTATATTTACTTGGTACATATACGACGAGTATAAAAAATAAATGATGTGATTACGACCGAATGCAGAACGTAAGCACTTAACTGTCTGAATTCACTCGTTAATATATTTTATCTTTAACAATAACAAAAAATTACAAGTGTGTGGTATGCATTTGGTCAAATTAACACATTAAATCAGCTTCACACTGTATCCCGCACACAGCAGGGAAGGCAGAGGGAACCTAGTGTTAAGTCACTCCGTTCACCAACTTTCTGCTGTGTTCTGGAGGCATTGCGTGTTGAGTGGCAGAACTCAACGCCACACTTTGCCGCGACACCAGAAACGAAGAAATGAAACTATTACATATTTTAAATATATAATGCATTTTAAGTAACAAAGCTTTTCTGGTCTAATCGCACAAAAAGTCGCGCAATAGTTATACAAAACCAAATTGTTAAAGCTATATAATCGAATTATGTAGAAGACTTTTAGATGTTTCACGAAGCAATTATAAGCATCTCTCATCGTCAAGCTCTTTTTCAATTTCACTCAAAATTACGTTAGCTTTATAAAAAATTGAATATTATACTTTTACTAAATGAAAATCTTGAAATTAAGAGTATATAATATTTATATAATATAAAGATATTTATTTGGGATATATTAACCTACCAACATTACATCATGTACATATGTTATATTTAAGCTTATTATACACATACTTATATACCTATATATAGTGTCTACTTTGATGTACCTACCATGTAGAAGACCAGATATGTGAAAGCCACATCGCTAGCATCTCCTCTCACATTTATAATTCAGTACTCATCCACATCTTACAATGAAGACTTTCAAGACAAGACAGCAGAGAAAAAAACGTGCCCCGCGTACCGAACTGTCATAATACAAGACACGCTCGTCGATGTACCGACATTGTTTTCAGCTATAAAATTGGCTATTAAAAATATATATACTTTTATAATTTTATAAACTATAAAAATAAAATACTCTACATTGAAATAAAATACTTATACATAAAATCTTTTCTACTTAAATTAATATTGATGTGGATGTCTAATATGATATTCTTTATTCTATTTTATTAGTTTTTCTAACAAATAATACATAGCTGAAGGGGCGTTATACTAATACCAATAAAATTAACATAAAACCAGCGTAAATATATTTATATTAATATATGTTATTGTGGCCTGATACATAACGGTATAGTAAATGTTATGTTTACAAGTTTTGTTTGGATTTGAGTCGATTTTTTTACATATATGCAAAGGTATACACAATTTACTCTAACGGGTATATTCAATGCACAATTTTAACATAAGAATTTTAATATGTCATTGTAATACTATTTTTAGTACTGCGAGACGCTCATTGTCAAATCAATGTATAGAATATGAGTGCCGCGGTGTCGTTTTACATAAACATTAGGACCTAAATAAGATTTGTTCGCACAATCCACTTGACACTTGTTTTCACTGGCCTCTAAGAAATTGAATATTTGAAGGCCAATTTTGTATATTGTGATTATTCAAGCTCACTGGGTTCATATAAAATGTAATATCGGTATAAAATGTCTCAAGACCAGATAAAAGAAAATCCTGGTGTACAGGTCAAGTACAAGTTCATTCAATGATGGTCCATACGATTTACAGGCTTCGAATCCATTTGACCGCTAAATAGCAATTAAATAACAAATTTATAACTGACATAATTTATAACTAATTTTATTTTGCTTGTCGTAAAATTGCAATTTGTATCAGATTTACGAACCTCTGGGCTTCAAGATGTTTGGATATTTTTTTTTATATTTTCAGCTTCACAGTGTACCCTGCTAGGTAGATGGTAGGCACAAAAATTTAGTGTTAAGACATTCTGCTCCCTGCTTTCCGCCCAATTCTGCATTGCATTGAATTTTGAGAGGCGGGGACTCCACTCCACTCAACATGTGCTTTATAAAAATACTTACATTACACCGAATTTCATAAAATTTTATATTTTAACGCAAAAGAAGTTAGTTTAAAACTTATATTTTTAAAGTTAGCAAGCAGGTAAAAAGATTACAAAAAAAACAACTTGCAAATAAATAAATTTGCACTCTACATATAATATAAAGGTAACACTAAAATTTTGACATGGAAATGACGAAAATGTGATAATTAAATTGCCACATCTCTATAGACGAGGCCACGCAATATCAATAAATAAATATTATTCCATCATAGTTCCGGTTGGTTATTTTGAGAGATAGAAGCTCAACCTATTACAATGCATTGTTGTTTTGAAAAGGACTATTAAACTAATGAAATATGTTGAAAAAGTCATTTAAAACGTCCTCTTTTACTTTTTATTTTATTTATTTTTTCAGCTTCACGCTGTATCCCGCACACAGCAGGTTAGGCAGAGGCAACCTCGGTGTTAAGACACTCCGTTTCCCACTTTCTGCCGAATTTTGGAGGCATTGCGTGTTGAGTGGCAGAACTCAACGCCGCGCTTTGTCTCGACACCAGAGCGAATAAAAATGGAAATATAAACGTAAGGAAATATTTCACTTCCTCGAGTGGGAATTGAACCCACAACCGTCGCGTTCGCGGGCGGCACCCTTGTGCCACTGCGCCACGACGGCCTCTATTATTTTTACGGTCAATTATTTTTCATATTTAATCCCTGTCATTTTCAATATAGTAAATCTGTACATAGTTCATATTAAATGAATGCCGAACAAGAGTTTACACCTCAAGAATATCTTTCGTAACATAGTGGAAATTAAAAAAATATATTTTAATTAATGTATTTTATATGAAGAATTTAACATGAAATTAACATTTAAGAAAGAGTTTAAAAATTGAAATTACTAGATATATGTAGTAAATATTCAAAATAGCAGACCATTATTTGTCACTTTAGTAATATAGTGCTATTTTATTAAGATTTATGTGAATACCATAATAATGTTACTATATAAATATAGATAAAATGGTAATATTATCATTGATCATATGAGGTACATGTGTATATTGTACATACAGGCTGTTGTAGCACAATGCTCTTAGGAAAGACCATCACTCGGAGAACAAAAAATTTAAAATTAATTATTTGTACTCCATTTCTAAAATAAAAAATTATGTTCAGTTCCATCACACGCAGTATTTTTGATTGTAGGAGTGTCTCGAGTGTCGAAGTGCTTTCTTTCGTTTTGCTCACCTTTCACCTAAACACTGCTTATTGTCTGAATACCGTAACAAAATTGTTTGATTCCTTACATTAGTTATATCTAAAAAAAAATGAACTAGAGGAGATTCGAGCGTGCGCCTATACGCAACAGGTTGTGGATTTGATTCCCACTTGGCGAAAATTAAATATTTAATATTATCATTTACATTCTGGTAACAGTAAAAATGTATATATATATATCTACAACTTAATTTTTAATCAAAAACGTGATAAAGGTTTCTTCTTCTCGGTCATGTAACCCAACAAATGGAGAATTTAATTATATAATTTAATCTTCGTTACATTCTTACACTTTCATAAAGGATATCTATAGCAAAACTACTAACTAGTTTTAAAATGCAAAATTTAATGTGGGTGGACTAACCTCTTTATGATTGTCACATTTTAGGTCGTTTACCTCAATTTATAAATTTTTGGCTAATTCTTTTCTTGGATAATATTCAACTTTGTAGATTTTCTTACTATTTTATAAAATAAACGTATAAAACAACGACGCATTTGTCAATCATTACCCTAAAACATTTCTAATTAGATTTTTACATATAAGCTATCATCATCATCAGAGTTATCATCTATTTTAATACTACAATTATGAAATATGCTCTGAATAAAAGATAAACAAGAAATATGAAAGTTAGAATACCATGTGGCATTTCAATACAAATTCACACGTCCCAAACACAAAAAATAATGGTTTTATCATTCAAACTATCATCGTCATATATCCCTATGCAATTTACCCTTTTTCCTTAAGTGCTTTTTCGCGAACGTAATCTACACTATAAAAATAATTTTAGTAATATTGAACCTAATAACGATTCCTTGCATTTTATGTAAATATAGAAATATAAAACGTATAAATATTTAGAATTGCTTGATATTTTAATTTTACACAATGAATAATACGATATTTATGTTATATTTTATTGATATTATACGATTATTATGGTGTCACCCAGTTTTGACCATAAATTTTTGACCATAAAGTTTTAAAAAATAACCGGCGGCATCTTCGGCCGTGTGAAGGTGTCTCTTCACTAATTTTAAATTAGCTTGATAAGATTTTTGCTTGAATATCGACGTTCCAAAAACAATTAAAATTTTAATTGTGTGTAAAAACCGACATAAGAAAACAAAATAGTTATATTTAATAGTTCTCTAACCTTACAGACTTCTAAAAAAAAAAGAAAAAGAGAAAAGTATGTATTAATCTGACAACCCTAGATCTGAAAATCTGGCATTCATGTTGCATTGCTAAACATGACTGTGACACTTGTACCTAATATTCGGTGTGTGTTTCAACTGTAAGAAGAATCATTTAAACTGACTTCATAGCCATCATATTTCTTTCATTCTCCTTCTTCTTTCACTGCTTTATAACAGCATCGGTACATATTAAAGTGGCATTACGGAAAATTAAACTTTTTGAAATTATAAAGTGAATTTAACAAAAGGCTGACTAAATAACCAATTCTAACAAATCACCTTTTAAACTAAATAATCTTTAAGAAAAACAATTTTTTACTGTTACGAGTACTTGGGACAAATACATAATTTATGAAAAAAAAAACAAATACACCTCGATCCGTTTGACATTTAGACGACAGAACTTTAATTAAAATGTCCTTCATTTATTTTACCTATGAATAGATAGATATAATCATATATATTTATTACAACGGATCCAAACGATTACAATGAAATTTATGATTTCCTTATGATAACCTTTGCAAATAAAATTGCCAAAAATGGAAGAGCCAATAATAAGGACTAAAAGCATTTTTTTGTCAATTTCTTACATCACAGAGGTTATTTAAAGGATTTTTTGATGACTCAAATCCAAAGGAAAAAATTGTTTGTTATAATGAAATCAATATAATTCGTCAATCTAATTTATAAACATAAAAAAAAATATTCTAAATATACTAGGTATAATTATACTTATCTTATCATGTATATAAATATAAATTGCAATGTTGAAAACAATATAAAAACAAAAAAAAAAAAAAAGAACACTCGGAGTTCTCGACTCCAATATGTTTACGGCATCTTATTTCTTCGTGTAGTCTTATCTTAACTGTTGCATATGTTGCCGAAGTTTGGCAAATCCTGTTCCACACACACTCAAAAATCTTTTTCATCCAATAAAATGAAATAAATAACTGTGAATTATTTACACTTGTCCCACAAAGGACTGGGATATTCAGCGTATCCAAAATTCAACTTAAAGAAGCCTCTCGAAAACATATAAATCTTAAACAAATATTTCATTTTTAAAATATAAATATTATCTTTACGGTACGGGTCCCATTATTTTTTTTTTTTATAAATATTATTAAATTGTTGACGTCGTTACGTCATGGATTTGTCATTCGAGTTTATTTTTATTGATATTGCATCCACGGCAACGAAGTAGTTATTGTAATCATTTAATATATAAAATTACTGACGAACAGTAGACAAACTGGTTTCATTAATTATCATATTATGCGTATAAAGACCTGCGGTTAGTCACGGATTTTATAAAAAATATATATAAAACAAACGGAGATGTTTTATTGAGAGAAACCAATTTTTAAAGCTTTATACAGCCTCAATTTAAAAGGGTATGATTGAGATAAGCTTTTATCACATCTTACATGCTTAGCCTAATATGTATTATATGAAATATGCGTATTTCATTGTCTTTGTTGTGTTATACTTCCAATAAATATATACGTAAAAACATAAAATTTTCTAGGAAATTTTGTTAGACAAAGTTTAGGGTGTAAATGTAACATAGCCATAAACTTTGTTATATTTTTACTATTATATGCAATAATAGGAAACTTTATGAGAAAATATATCTCAATCTTCATTGAGCTTAAATATTGTCATACATATATAGTATATCTCTATAGTAAAAACAAAACACTACGCTATACTGATTTTACACTAATATTGAAATGATATATGTAAAAGTGCCTATTTTGAATGCATATGTTATCAAACGTATGTAAGTATTACTCGAATTAAAATGTACATACATGATTTTATTATTTCCATTTCCTTTATAAACTGAGCTTACGTGAAGAAGTGAACTTATAAATTACAATTAATACACCAAGTCCGATTTTAATGACCTTAAAACTGATAACTGAATTAATGCATTGAATGCCGGTGTTTTATTTTTATTTTCAATTAAACTGGATCATATTTTCGAATAAAAACGCGTTGCACTAAAAAAACACATTTAAATTTTCAATAAAAATAATAAGGATAACGTTAGGGTATACAATGAGTGATAATGTAACAAATTTGAATTAAGCTTAATATGTAAATGAAATTAAGTAAATCTAAATTATTTTTTAATTAATGCACGAGGTCGTCGTGGCATGGTGAAACAGCGTGAACTATCTGTGAACCTGACGGTTATGTGTTCGGTTCAAACTCGAAGGGATATCTAAAGTATTTTCATTTCTCTGCTGTGGTATGAAAAACCGCGTTAAGTTCCGTCTTTCACCACTGAACACGAAGAGATATAGGGCAGCGTCCGACTGTAACTGAGGGGTCCAATGGGAGTAGAAATCCATTGCTTCTACCCCCATTGGAGGGAATTAATTCTTTTTATTTTAGTTTCCATTTTAGTAACCCAAAATGCAGCATTAAGTTCCGCCATTCAACACGCGATATCTGAATTTCGTCCGGAAAATTTACGAACGAACGATTTATTGACTTTATAAATTGCTTCCCAGATAATTTCTTACGTCTTCTCTCTTTCTTACTGTTGTCGTGTCATTTGTGTAACCTTAAGTGTTTTTTTATGGTAGTGATAATTTTTCGATTTAATTTTTTGATGTAATTCTTTTTGGCATCCGAAAAATATGAAGATCGGTTTAGCCATTCAGGCTTATATGCTGTATGCGCATATGGTATAGTTATCATCTCTTTCTTTTACGTTTATAGATTAATCTATAACAACAAAAAATCAACTCAGTCGAAAGCAATATTTCTATTCTGAATATATTTTTCGTGTGAACTATATTAATTATTATTTATTTAAATGACACTAGATATGACGATGTCATATCTATTTTCATTACAAATCTTAAAATGTTTTAAAACCAATCCATTAACCTTAATTGGTGTCTCGACATTATAGACGTTAAAGATCACATTTAATATACATACCTTTTTTTTTATTTTTTTAACAATTCATTTACGCCACAATAGGGGAATTATCATAATTAATTATAACAATTAGATTAGATAAATTAAGCTCAAATAATAAAATATAAAAAAATGTATATTATTAAAAATATAAATTATAGATACCTATTAATGAAATTGAAAGCTTTTTAGACTGTGTCGAATGACAAAGGAATCTAATTCCAATGGAAACAACTACTAAGTTCAACCAATGGTTAGAAAAGTTTTGTGGTTATAGTATGACATACTTGATTGACTAGCACTTAACCATATAGCAAACTAATGAAAAATACCATAGATTTTAGAATAAAATCAAATTTAGAAATTAAAAAATAACACTATATCTCTGCGCCGAATCACAAAATAAAATTAACAAAACAATAAAAAGCGCGGTGACGTCAGTTATGCAACAAGATTGTTAATAATTATATCTGACTGCATAATATAATTCTGGTAATCTTTCATTTTAGTCTCATTTGGAATCAGCCTAGTTTAACGTAGTTAGTTTATCTCAAGTGCCGCCGCTTATAACGTTCAGTCATAATAAGATCACATGACAATAAAATTTCACTTCTAAATTAAATTCCAAAAGAGTAATGCAAGAGTATAATATATACGAATATAATGAAATTGAACAGTCCGTTTTGTTAAACGTTAATCTCAGGAACTCTGGACTCTGATTAGTACGTCACCTCCTCAAGTACCCACATAGCGGCCAGAGTTCTATTCTGTACATTAATTACGGTTTACCGAAAGTGCCAGTTGAGATTTATCACTTCGTCGGTATTAGATTGTATAAGAGAACACACGAAGGAGTTTGTATTGTGGTAAAAGAGATAATTTTACACTATAACAGAGTGAATGTTTACAAGAAGCTCAGTCAAAACTACGTATAGTTACAAAAAAGAAAATAAAATCAATATACACATTATATACATAACTTAGAGGATTGGTCTCTGACCCTGATCTTAAGCCTGCCAAATTATACAAGAAAAAAAATATAATTATAAATATTGTATAAAAATCACTTTATACAAGTTAAATATGAAACAAGTGCATTTAGTACGTACTTATTTACTATTATATAATAGTAAATTCTAAGGGTATTTTTTCTGCTCTAATTTTTTTTGTCTGAATATTAAGAATTCACACCTCATAAACATAGACTTTCATATAACGTAGACTTTCGTAAAATTCCAATTTACCTCCTTTACAATAGACCAGAATATTCGTGAAATTCTTGTTGAGCTTTCGGCTCGTACCTACAAAATACCAAGATGGAACCTATTAAAATTCTAGCAAGTTTGTAGATTCCCTTAAATTATATGTCTAATTTTGTATCACATTTTTATAAAATTAATGTACATGCAGAATATTACTGAACATATAACATTATATGATGATTGATTAATGCTTCTTTTTTATGACACGTCCATATCCGGTAAGGCTGAATAACCTATAAAGTACAGCAACATGTTGTGACAAACAAACCCACAATAAATATAGGAAAAAAGTATATATTACAGTTTGACAATATAGGTAGCAATCGATAGTTATTCACAATATTTATATTTTATGTAAACACCCATGGAATTTAAGAATTTTAACAAAAAAATTTTTTTTTTGAAAATGTGCAATATTTTTCCTTATAACTTTATCGCAAGCTGTGACCAGAAAACTTAAATTTATAGATTGCCTAATTTCTACTAAATGTATATTATTTAGAATGTCTTAACACTAGGTTCCCTCTGTCTGCTCTGTGCGGGATATAGCGTGAAGCTGATTGTATATTATTTCTACCGAATGTTTATTTTCTTCCTTACTTTGTTTTATATGTTATTGTAGTTTTATTATCATGTGTTGCTTCCTAATTCTCATACGTATCTATTGTTTTTACAACAAATTAAACAATACAAATATATTAGAAGGCTACTAATTTAAAGACCATTTTAACACAAAGAAACCAGAGTCCAAACATATTTATTATATAATAACAATAAATTGTATGTAATCGGGTTTTTACAATACACTTTTGGTAATAATTAAATTGAAATACTATTGATAATTGTGTTATATAAGCTCTGAAACATACTTTTCTGTCTAGTTTTCAGGCTACCAAAGTTAAAGTAAACAAAAGCGTAAGTAACTGCTTATACAAACTTAGTTCTAAATTGAATTTATATCTGACTGAACAACTTATACGTCACTCTGTGTCTCTCCCCCGTTAATGCCTATACTGCGTGATTCATATAAGGTATAGCAAATTGGCACCTTGCCATATGTACATCTTAAATTACGAAATATGACGAGTTCTAAGAAAATTAAATGTTTTTTATGTGTATTACTTAATACTTTTGAAACTTGTAAATGGTTAGATATGATATGCTCCCAGAACATTGGATTGTAGAGTACAAACAATAAATTATAAATAAAATTGAGGCCAATCATGGCACATGTATGTGACTGCTATGCAACAGGTTATGGGTACATGGGTACATTCTTACTCGAGGAAATCAACACGTGATCACTCCAGACTTCAGCGGAAAGTGTTGAGATGAGCGTCTCAACTCAAGGCTCCCTCTGACTGCCCAGCTACGTGCAGATTACAGCGTGAAGCTAAAAAAAAATATAAATGATTATAAACATACGACCATACATTTGACAATAAATACACTTATGTGTTTATGACTTGGCATACACGTTACTATGGCAACGCGTATTGTTGCATATTCGCGTCAACAGGTCCTCCAGTCTTTTCAAATTCATCAGCAGCCTAAAAACTTTTTGTTAGAATAACCTTCACATCAATTAAAATGTCACCGTAGGGATATGCGACAGCTTGTGCAATACTTATATGTGTATGCAAATAACTAGCTTTTAATTTGACAGTTTGATTACCTGCACAATATGTATAGCCAAATTATACTCGAAATGCGCAAGCGCAGGCCCATTACAGTATTAAACAATTCTTTTTATTATCCATATTTTTAAACACTGTTAAAAAATTAATTAAAATGACATGAATAATGCAGTAAAATAAATTTTCCTTTTTTATTTAAATATTTAATTAATATCATATCTTCTGAGTCATCCTGCTATATTTGAAGAACAAAACACACAACTTAGCTTCACTAACTTGATCCGGCTGTGAATAGGAATACCTTACATAAGATCCTCAACCTAAACATATGAGTAATATTTCTTTATTCGGTTCTTAGTAATTTCAAATCTGAGACGTTTTCTAATGTATGCATGTCTAAAATATAATACATAATGTCAAACACAAGCAATAACAATAAACAATAAATGTTGATCAGATTTTAACCGAAATTAAAGGATATTTTTACTGAAATTATTTGACCGCATCAAGTCTGATGCGGTCTCTGGTGATGGACACTTGCCTAAATATCCATTCACTCAATTTTCGAAGTACCCCTTTTAAGAACCCCTTGATGAACATTGTATTTTAATTTTCTTTGAAAGCGTAAATTCTAATAATATTTTTTACACTAAAACTCTAAATGTTTTGCGTGCCGTGCGTTAAATATAAACACTTTATCATAATCGTCGCTAAATGAAAATTAGGCAACAAGTTAAACTTGATACCACATTAAAGTTAAGTCAAAACTTGTTACCTAAAGCGAGACGAAACTTAATCCAGACCTGCTGACATAAAATGGCAGAGACAAAGCCTTTAACTGCCGTCCAGCGTATAATCGAATGTAACCTACACTTATTTCTTGAAAATGAAATTTAAAATATTCAATGGAAATTAAATATATTTTTAGCACAAAACACGCATATATATCATCTGACGTTAGTCAGTTTGTAAGCAGTAAAGCGATCGAGCTTGGTCGGTGGCACGGTCAATGAACCCACGGATTACAAGGAAAAAAATTCCGCTTAACATCCACGCTCTCTCGCAACTCCTGTCTCCCGTCGCCTTCGAAGAATGGAAAGCAACACGAATCGACTTTTTCCAATACCGCTATCTTTATCACTTGCACCGAAAATAAACATTACACACGCATATACTCAAAACATTGTCTCTGTAATTAAGTAAATGTAATAAAAAAAATCTCTATACGAGAAAGACCTTCCTTATCAGGCATGCCGACTGCATCCAATTACTATATGAAGATAAATAAATACTTCGCCCGTTGGGTTTATTTTTAAAAGTCACATAAAATGTATTTAAAATTCATTTACAAATAAACAATGACGTTAATAAGAATCTATAAAAAATATAATAAAACAGTAAATGAGGTCAACTCTGTACATTTAATATAAAATAAAAAAAAAGTATATTTCTAGGAGTATTTTATTTACAAGTAACAAAAACCAGAAATATATATTTTTAATATCAGTCTCTCTGTGTTGCAATGTTTATAAAATATTTCAAAGGTTTGATGATCTCATGTAAAACCCTAGCAATCCTTCATTCATTCTTCTTCAATTCAAAAAATATCTTTAAAGGATATGAAAATAAACACCTGTTGCCAAAAAGCTAAGGTCTAATGTGGAGACGTAACGATTCAGCTAAATATCTAAAAAAGTCTGATGAGCACTTATCTTAGCATATGATCTTAATGTAATGGGCATTTTCTGAAGAATCCTAATGTAAGACCCTAAAGTGGGACATCGAAGAAAATTAGGAAAGTGAGCTTACGCAGGCGCTCTCTGTAAATAAAGTACTACCTAAGTATTAAAAATGTTGGCTTAAAAAAGTCAACGTTCCACGTTCAAACCAATATTAAAACAATTTTTTGTAATTATATTAGGAGCTATTATACTTACATACAACGGGTCGTTAATGAATGTAACTTGGCAAGAGTTATAAAGTCAATGCAAGCGAAGTTGCAGGAGGCGACTAGTATGTTATAAACTCGCTAGGCAATTAACCGACTGGATATGAGAATAGACATTGTCGAGTTTAATACTAGGAAAATCCACTTACAAAGTTCCTGCTCCAAAAACGTATAAATATATTTTTATATAATATATTAATTTGACATTTTTTTAAAGTATATTATAACTTTAATAGAAATTAATACATGTGAGTAAAATTACATGAGAAAAAGAAAAATGTATTAATATATAAATAAAATATGTATATATAACGTATCGTATCATTAAAAATGCACAACCGCAAATAAATTATTAATACCTAAATCGGATTTCCCCTGTTGATAAGTATAAGAAAATATTTTACATATAATTTTTATTATAATAATTTTGTAACAATATATATTAGAAGTAGCATATTAATAATTATTTTTATGGCGGGAAATACAAAATAAATATCTTATTACGGAGTTTGTAGAAAGAAAAGAATTTGAGTGGCATTCGATTAACTTTTATATAAGTATAACTCTTAATGAGTTATTCCTTAATAAATATAAATCCTTTTATAAATATACAGTGACATAAGTGTATACTAAAAATATATTCTGAATTACGTCTAAACAGAATACCACAAACCTGTAAGAACAAGATAATATATAAGAGAGCAGTTAAAATATATTACCACATAATTTATAGCCTTAATTGTTGTTTCTAAAAAATATTTTATCGATATCCTGTACAAGATGGGCAACAAGCGCTCTAAGCTTATTAAACATGTTATTATACAGTGGATGTAAATTCACATTGACACAGACTGCCTTTTTCATTCGAGCCAAGTTCAATATAACTATTTATTATAATCCTGTTATCGCCAAATTGAAACGCGTCGGCCATTTCATCGAGGTGAATGTCCACTTCGAAATATTTATTAATTGTTGCGATCACACATATAATAACAATTCATCACTAAAATATAAATGTCGAGCTACCCATATATCGTGTAAATAATTTGTGGCCTATGTGTTATTCTGATATAATGTAAGCAATATTACTAGAGTTAAGTTTCATCTAAATCCGTTATCTGTCTCAAAAATTTTCATATTTAAAATATTATACATAATATATATTACATATTGTATACACATAATATATACAATGTAATCAGCAATAATTCATTTCATAATGATAAATGTTACTTTAAACTTGACCTTTAATTATGCTTTAAGGCATGAGAAGGTATTTTATTATTCTAAATGAAAACAAAAGAAGTAGCACCTCACTAACACAACTCTCATAATAATAAAAGACAAATGAAAAAAAAAATCTTTTCTTTTAAAGCACCGGATGTAACGCTTGAATTTTAGAAATTAATGAAAAGCAAAACATTAATATCGTATAACACTCGTAACTCTATCGTATAAAACTCTAAATTAAATTGGCGTCTCTATTACAAAACTGATTCATAATTTAATTTAATTTTTATAGAACAACATTTCAATAATGGTCTACAGAAAAATATAAAAAAAATTAAAAACTATATATTTAGTTTGCTATAAAGTTTATACTTCAGATTTTATTGAGATTACTCACTGCCAATTCCTTATTCCTTATAATTTTAGCATTATATATTTTTTTTAATTGAAAAAAAAAACATAGCAACAAATAAATATATTTAAATTGAATAATATATTTTAACGTTGAATATATTTTTATTAGAGACTTCACCGGCTACAAAGAACACCCTAATTGTCAAATGAGTGTTAGAAAATCCCTTACGAGTTTTCCCGCTCCGATAAGAGAGTGGAATATTTTCTATGAGTAGAGGACTAATTATTAACGCGCAAATAAGCGTTGCTATAGCAACGTGTCACTTTATATAAACGTATACCACGTCAAATATATAGTAACATTTTTAGTTCACGTATTATATAGGTTTCAATAACTAATGTTGAATACAAATACAGTCTGTAAACACATTTAATCTAATGAACAGAAATAAAAAATAAAATAAAAAATATTTTCTAAAATAAAAAATAATTTCTTTCTACAATATTCTCTAACGCCATATCGCTGTCTGAAAAAAATTAAGCTATTTGTAGCTCCTTCCTCCACCTTCAGCTGTTTCGGATGACAATCAATCAATGCTTAGAACGGAACCCTAAAAGCCTCTATTTAAAATATTCCAATAAATTTTCTATGCAAATTATTTCTAAATCAACTTGATTATTGATTAAAAAACAAGATAAATATGTAAGCACTAGAAAATTATAAAATCCTAAAAATTTTCTTATTCATACTTAAAATACTGCAAAAATGTAATAAGTACTTATTGACACATAGATGACGACATGTGTTTCATTTTTCATAGAAAACATTAATCTGGCGTCGTGTTCTACAACTTATATAATATTGTTTTACTATGAGAGTTCCTGTTAGTAACGTGCAAAACAGCTAAACAAATTTAAAACTATATACATGTAAAGTGGCTGTATCGTGACGCATGATGGTTGCGAATTCGATAAATATCAGAAGGAATGATTTTTTTAGCTTCAAGTTTGCGTGTTGAGTGGCGGAACTCAACGCCACGCTCTGCCTCATTACTAGAGCGAGGAAATGAACATATACGATATAACGAGTTATACACTGCAATTATATAAATTTTATTCATTTTACAATTAAAATAAAAGCTTATTTCTTTTAAATCGAGGCTACGGAACTCTTTACCATATGCGTAAAATGAACGGTTGGACTGGTTTCGTGATTTAATTCGAAAAGCTCGCGAAAATCACGAGTTTCATTTGAATTCTAACAACATTAACCCCAAACACCAAATAAACCATCGAAATATATTATAATGGGTCTGTTAACCTACTCATGACACAGCATTAGAATTTATCTAAAGTATTTTTTGATATTTTAATATAATAATTCTTATTGAAATAGTTTGCCCTGAGAAATAAATATAAAAAGAGATGAAAAAATGTGACGCCGTTGTGGCGCAGTAAACAGGACCTGACTATTAGTGTATGAGTCGCGGACTCATTTTCCAGCCCCAAAAAAATTGTAATTGATATTTTTATTTTTCGCTTTAACGATGTAGTAATATAGTATTATAGCACGGCGTTAAATTTCGCCACTGATGTAAAAGATCTCGATGTTTGGCAGTAGTCAAAATGAATACTGAATACATGTAAAATTTTCATATTGGATACAGCATTTGTTCATTACTTTAGTGCAAACTCCATAATACAATAGAAATATTCTATGCTATTTTTTAAAAATAAAAAAGTTCTTCCTAATTGAAAAATTAAACGAAATAAAAGAATTACTTAAAAAAATATAATTGATTATCTTAATGGGAATTGGTGATGAATTATAATATAAGCTTTCAAATGACTTTTAAAACATATACTTGATAAAGATTTATAAAGCTTACTAAGATACATGGTAAAAGGACACAGATAACGTTTGACACACACAAAGATGATCACATGCTAAAGTCACACACAAGTGCAAACCGTCTCCAAAATACACCCACACATGGTAAAAGATATATATGCCAAATACGTTGCGGTATTCGACGTTAACGTAAGAGGTAATATAAGAGGCGCATCTTCGAGTTTGCACAACTTAGTTTTAAAAGCCGTCCGCTGGAGAGCGGGACATGTGGCGTGAGGCTGTATCGTGGGCTTGTGTTGTATAATTGGACCGGACGTAGAGGAGAGGCCGGCTGGGCATCCCCCGTGCCATGGCGCCGGGAATACTTTTTTACCTTTTGGTAAGTTTTCTGTTATATTTTATTATATACATATATTATATTCTATTTAATAACTTACACATTAATGTTAACCGTAAATTATCGTATATCTTATAGTTTTGAGGCGATTGCTGACAATATTCAAAGTTTTTCTTGTTTTTATTAAAATACATTTTAATCGATAAAAATATTAAGGATCGACTTTAAAAATACGTATGTCTTAACATACATACAAAGATCCTTGATTTTTTCCTATTACTAGAAGTTAAATTACTGAATTTGTATAACTATAATAAACCTATGTCGGTTCGTTATTTTAAATATTTTTATAATGGAAAAATGTGATATTACCTATATTAACCTTGACCTTTTCTTGACGCTTAACGTCGGGTGAGTCATACTTGCGTCGATTAATAAATTAATATTTTTAGTTATTTTTAATATTAATTTGTTACTTTACTCATCAAATAGATCAGCGTTTAAAATCGTCCAATTGTATAATTTATAACAATATTTAACTGGAAACTAATAACACGAATAATTCGTTACTTATTTCTCACTTAACAAGGTAATAAGAGTATACAAGATTATATATTTGATATACCTGTTATACCAGTATGTCAAAAAATAACATGTGAAGATACATACTAAGTTAAAACTTTATATATTGGAATGCTATAAAAATATATTATTTGCAAATATCTATCATTGATATTACATTTCCAATTTTATTTGAGAATTCGACGTAAAAACTAAATATAAAAAGGTTTGTATAAAAATGCAATACCTAGATATAAACAAAGCTCGTAAAAGCTTCAGACAAGAAAATTGATTTTAGATTCGTGAAACAAATCGAAAATCCTTATATATTCTCAATCTAAGTTTTTTACATATTTGACTATAGTTATTTGACGTTATAAAATTAAATTGTCTCCTCGTTTTGTTTACTATTCAAAAGGCCTTGTGGTAATTTTGTAATCTTATCATTCATATTAAGTAAGGTTAACCTATGAGTACATATTTAAGATCCGAAAAATATATTTCACTTAATTAAATATAGAATATATATATTTTTTGTTATGTTGAATTTGTTGCTAGCTCTTCTCAGTAAGTGCCCTCCAAGCCGGTGATAGTTTTCGACTAACGTGCTTGCAAAATTCCGTTTGATTAAAGAATATTTTAAATTTGAAAATTGAACTTCCACTTGATATATATTTAAAGCAATGCTAATAAGGAATTTACTTCTTTTAAAATTGTCACAATTCAATCACTAACATTTCAGTAATAGAGACGTGAAGATATTTTTTTATGTTTAATAAAACAATTATCTATAGTTTTTATTAATATAAATAAATATTTAAAGTTGAAAGTAAAATAAACATGTTTTATCAAAGATGTCATTATGTTAAAATAATTAGATATCTTGACTCCTTTCTCCACTTTCCGCCGAATTTTTCTAGGCATTGCGTGTTGAGTGGCGGAACTTAACGCCAGGCTTTTGCCTTGGTGCTAGAGCGAAGAATTAAAAAAATCTATTCAATGAAATGATGAGAATGACGTATATAATAATAACTAAAGTATAAAGCTTAGTGTCAGTTACAGCATATGATAAATATAATAAAAGCTATTAATCACGCTCGATAAATAATGCATTATAGTAAGGAATCGACGCCTTTAAAATAAAAAAGTTGTAATAAAAATGATAATCGGGACAGTATTGCTAAAATTTTTCATAAGATGAAATAATATAACATTATAACATTAAAATATCTTTATTATTAAAACAAAAATCTTCCTTCCCTAAGAGAACAAATTAACATAAATGTATTAAATAGTTATTTATTTAAAAAATACACGTCGAACAAGAATAATAAATTCTAACAAGAATCAAAGTATTTCAATGATGTAAACACATCCTTGGACTTGACTACTAATTATGGCTCCTTGATCCTAATCATACGTTTTAAATGTTACCGGTGTTACATTTCCTGATTTTAATAAATTTAAAAAAATAAAATAAAAAAAGAATTTTCAAATATTCATTATACTTTATTCTTGAATGAATTTAAAGTTGAACGACCTCGTTTATTATCAAAAGGTATATAAATACTGTTATAAAAGTTTTGATGAATCCAAAAACGGATAAAGCTTCCCACGTGCTTATAAACGTTATAAATATATTTAAATAAATCAAGAAAAATATAATAAATATGAAACAATCGTTTCTCGTCTTGAAGAGGGGGGAGATATTTTTTTCTTTGCAATGATACAAACATTGATGGATAGCAAATTAGTAGATGAAAGAATCCAGTTGGTCTTTACAATAGAGACATAATAAATAAAATCAATTCATACATTGTTTCGAAGGATAATACGGTTTAGAATACACTGAGACCGTTAGGAACTTGTCTCCGACCGCCGAAGCGTGTAAAAAACTCTGGTCAGATAGCCTTTTTTTATTAGAAATTTATTTAAAACAAATGAATATGTAAAGAAAATGTCACAATATTATTACAATAGGCGATTCACAAAACACCAATCTAATATAGTAACAAAATATTTTTTACGAAAGTTACAAAAATTAAATAATTATTGAGTAATATTGAGCGGCCGATTAATGACATAATAAAAGCTGTCCGTGTTTATTTTCATAACTTATAGCACAGTTATATAACGCACCGATGGACGCCTCATTAAAAAAGGTAACAATAGTCAACTTATTAAAGTTGGAAAAGAAATTGTGAATTATGAAACTTTTAATCCGTCGGACGCCGTTCGTGTATTAATATTGCAACCTGTTGTGACCGTTCGTGATGCAAGGATGCACATAATAGGACAACGACATCGAATCTTCCAATGGGTCTGACGGACGAGCCTTTAGTTCTTTCGATCATTGTGCTGTCAATCAATCATTTCATCTCGCCAGTGATGTAGAATCGGAAATATAGTGGGCGTTAAAAATAAAATTTGCCGAACTTGACAATGAACTAACTCAACTCAAGACTTACAGTTAGGAGTCCGTGTTTAGATTTTTTACGTCCCTTTTAGTAAGCACAAAATATGACTAAATTAAATTTTATTAAAGTGTCATGTCCAAGAATTTGATAATTTTAAATTACTTAAAAATATGTATATTACATATAAAAGATCAATACATAATTAGAATTAAACTTTGATACGACTTTGGTGGATTACCTAACCTTTCAGATAAATATCTCATAAAATATTTATAATTCTTTATACTGCATCAGTAAACTACATTAAGTTTTGTAATTGGGTAAATTTTAATATTATTCGGATATTCTTTTGAAATACCTTCTGAGAGCTTAACAATAACTTACTGACCTGTTGTTGCTTTTGCAAGCATAAATAAATAAATGTTTTTTTTTTACTTAAAAACTTTCTCTTACGATGCAAAGCAAAGAATAATATCGTTCTGATCTTTGATTATGGAAAAAATAGTTATAATAGCCACTTAATCTTCTTTGTCAAAGTGTTTTTCAGTACTTTTATTATTTTCTAATAAATCAAATCAATTTAAATCTGTCACAAATATATTATTAAATATTTAAAACTTCCAATTTATGATGACTTGAAATAATAATTTTAAAAAAGTTAAATGAGTCATCTCTTTTTTTGGAAAATTATCGACTCTCAGACCGATCCGGTTGAATGTATACGAGTCGAATTCGTTATATGGTAACGGCATGTAAATATGAGATTAGAATAGTTTAAAGGTTGAGGGTGCGACTGGCTCACCTCTGACAGCCATAAACACGGCACAGCAGTCTATACAATGACGTAAGCTTGAAGAAGCCACCGTGCGGTTTTTCAAACAAGTATATAAGTAGGTAAAGATTTAAAATTTTAAAATGTAAATAATCTTGATTCAATTTTTGCCATTTTTAAAAGTAAAACTTGTTAAATTATATTTTTTAAGACTTCGAAATATTTCCACTATCTATATAACTACGTCACAGTGTGTTTTATCCTTTTTTTTTAATAGAATTTTTACTTAATGACAAATATTACTCGGCCAGTTTAAATATATACAGTAAACATTTCATATATGTTTAAATTACTAATATACAACTTAATGTTTTGTTCAATAAAATATCCAAGGTGGAGAGGTTTTACGTCCTGCTATTATATATTATCATATACTATATATATATTATGTATCCAAATTATATAAACATAATATAAATAAAGCCTACGTAAAAACAAAATAAAACGCTTGCTCATTTTTGAAATAGGAAAAACATTAAAGCAAATGCTAAATAAACATTACATTGAGGTCATCGCAAGATGGGTTTTTTATATGTTACAAATCTATCCAATTCAGCATTTATCGAGTTATATTTTTTTCTTGAAAAAGTAGGATCGCAATTATAATTATGTATATATATAACACTTTCACTGCTCCATAAAATAAAAAAAAATATTAAAAAAATGTCAATAAACAAATGTAAACGAAATATTTTATTCATGAAAATATTTAAATCAAATATATCAGAAAGTTTATAATTAAACATTAACATATTTAATAATTTGTTTTATTAAATTTACTAATATAATATTTTAATGCAATCACAATTCTAGTCAACCTCGACATATTGATGTCCCAACATACCTCTTTATTCATTACCAACTTCAGTCAATACACACTCGTAAGTAGAGAGCAGGCCAGTATTGCCTAGAGTACGTACTAGCAACAGTGGCATCCCAGGAACTAAATACTTATCAGATATTTTTTGTCTCTTGACTCTGGATTACAATCAACGTATGATTGTAATCACTTGAATTAGGAAAACAAACGTTATATTTAATAATGTTAGTATAAATATCATAGTAACAAATTATTAATTTATAAATCTCGTCTCACCTACTTATAACTCACTAATGGAAAAAAGCTCTACGAAGTTCACTTTCACCGGTCGTAGTCTGATTGATTGCTAGTGATTGTCGGATGCATGCGACCTTCAACAGTTTAAACAGCTACTTAGCGCCTAAATTGCCGTCCAAACATAGGAGAACGCATGACATAACACGCTGGCGTCACCGCCTCACCTTGACACATAATTTTTTTTATAAAATAACCAGGAGTTTAAATAGCATGCATATATTTTTTTACAAAAACACACGAAAATCTTCAAATATCTTAACAAAGGAATCCGACAGTGACAATATGAATTTTAAGATTCTGTATTATGATAAAGTAATTGTTTTCTGTCACATTAATAGTATTTGTGATTTCCTCGCAAACTTATATAGACGTTAAATATGTCATAAATAAAATAAAATTAAATCACATTCACGCTGTATCCCACACACAGCAGGATAGACAGAGGGAACCTAGTGCCGAATTCTAGAGGCTTTGCGTGTTGAGTGGCAGAACTTAATGCCGCGGTTTGAAATAATAAAACTTGGTAAAATAATAAAACAATGGTTCTTTTAGTTACATTATTACTGTTTTTGAAAAATCTTTATATACGGATATGACATTACAAGACGTAAAACATAACGTAATGAAGGTTCTATCAATATTTTTTACGGAAATAGGATTCAAGTATTCGATTAAATTTATGTAGCGGCTAAATGTTAACCAGACCTTGACTATCTGAGCTATCGTATAATATTAACAAAATAATACCATTGAAATATGAATGTTTTTGTCTTATGAAGAGGCATGTTATTAAATATGTTAAATAGTTAATAAATACATATTTTTAATATATTTTATTGTAATTCACTATATATATGCAGTAGATAACCACAAACTAGTCAATCTTACAATAGAATAAACGTTAAATAGCAATGGGCAAGGGCATCCGAGTCAAATCAGAACCTTTGATGAAGATGATCACATATGACTAACCTGTTACCCATAAAACGTAGAAATAATGCGACAATGCACACACAATATATTATAATGCATTATGATGCTATTATTCAACCGGATCTCATAATATTGATAATATATTCATATGTATACGTTATGAAATTTAAATAACAATATTTATAACATGAACAATTTGTAAGTAATTATTTTTATTTATATCGAATATTAAAGAATTTAAATTTGTTTAAAATTTGAATAAACATTCTGCTCATGTAATTTTATATTCAACAGCCAATTAAATATCACTATATATATTATATGATATATCATATAAAAATGTCTAATTCTTTATATGTATCTTGATCCTTGGGAAAAATATAATTGATAAAATTAAATCCAATCCAGTAGAGCGAATGATAAGCGTTCAAGAATAAAAAGTTGTTGTATTGATATTTATTACGATGTCCATTCATGTTGGCAGCGTGCCCTCGTGTCAGTGTCTCAGCAAACATAAAACAAAGGCCTTAATCTTTTTGAGAATTGCGAAAGTACAGTGTGCATTACATGCCAGGTAGTTGTGCCATTTGACTGTTATTTAAACATCTTCACAAGTATGTCAAAGATATTTTTTGTGTACCTATATAATATATGTTATCATCGCTGGAAACGTCTTTTGAATGGATTATTTTGCGAATTATAAACCATTTCTAGATTTTTGTCTGTAGTACGTGCGCGTAAAGTTAACGCGATAAGTTGACTCCGACTGGTGAGGTTACGGTCACGAACACCATGGACATTGCTAAAATATAAGCCGCACGCGGGCAGATTTTTAAAAACATTTCTGTATATGACACGAATCGCTATTATCGCGATTGGCCTGACCGAAATCTCTTTAGGTAATCAGTTTTTATAGTTATCGTGTAAACATAAGCAGGATATTTATTTTGTTAATTTTCAAATAGTGTCTCAAAAAACTTAACTTTTTTTTTTGTTTTTTATAAGATCTCTTGCTGGCTTAAATTTATTTAAAAAATATTTTACACTTCAATTACTATTAACCCAAGATTAATACCCAATAATTTAATACATACTTGAATATTTCTCAATAATAATTTATATACATTTCTCTTCGTCCCAGTAACAGATACTTAAAAATTGTCTTGCCTTATGAGATTTTAGCTAGATCGATACAACGTCGTAGATTTAATGAAATTTGACGTCATGGGAAATATGTTAAAGTATGTTTCCCATTACTATATGCAAAACCCCAAGGACGAGATTGAGTATTTGGTATTCAACAATTGGTGTCTTTTAATAATCTTATATGTATGCTACTCGTAGTCATCATCGCTTGGGATTGTTAATAATTTAGTACATGGAAAATTTACCACATTTTTAATTTACCACAGCAGGTAGCAGATATAAAATTACTAGTTAGAGAGTATGGTCTTTATATAGTAATATTATATTCGACTAGCAGACTCAAGCGGCTTCGCCCTCTTGAATCATACGAATATTTATTAAATATGTTTATGAAATTATTTTCAATTTAGGAGGTAAATTTTAATAAATTATGAAACAAGTGATCAATGAAATATTTTTAAGTCTAAATTTAAAATTTTATAAAAATCGGTGCTGATTTAAATAAAACCATACAAACTTTATCCCTTTCGAGTTAAGAGTATTAATTACCAAAATAAACATCTGTCCAAATTTCACGTTTCTACGTTCAGCGGGTACGGCTGTGCGTGCGTCTTACCTCGGTCAGTGGAAACATTTCTTTTTATATATAAAGATAATATAGGCTTGAAGGAAAACGAAATTTAAGATTAGTTTATATGAAAGCAAAGCAAAAAAATAATTAAATATATTTTTTGGACACTAATAACATCTTTGTGACCTTCTGTAACGTTAAAGAACGTAAAAATAATATTTTACCGTTTTATATAACAATAAAAGCATTTGTATGTCACCAGATAAACACTTGAAAATGTTTAAAAATCCCAACCGAAATCAAATAAAATGATTAGCGTAAAGTCTTCAATTGCAAGGTAGTTGAAAATTTGTGACATCATTTAGAAGTGCTCGAAGACATTGTTTAGCAATCCGTTTCATAAGTGTTGACAACTTATTTTAATACATGTTCGTTAAGAGATTTTTTATATTATCATGATGGAACATGATAATATAAAAATTAAAAAAAAGAAAGTTTCTGATTTATACATAATTAATACTAATACACATAATAAAAGTAACATATCGCTGTTTGTACATAGAATAATTATTTATTAGGTATAAGGGAAAATTATTTTATTTTACAAACAGGTGAAATCGCGAGTAGGTCGCTATTCAAGTTATATACTAATAATATTAATTATAAGTAATACGTGTTCCGTATATCGTAATCATTTCGTATTAAATAGGTAAAGATAAAAAAATATATTTTAACTGTTACATGTAATATACAGCATTTATAATTCTATAAATTAATTTGTTTACGAAGCATTCATCCATTTATATAAATCCATTTATTCAGTATATTATTACTTTTTAGGCTTTACTAGTCTTAGCCAAGGCTAGTGAAGATGCAACTGAGACAAGAGCGTTAATCCAAGCTGAAGCACAAGAAGCTCGACAAAACGGCTATGGTGATGATAACAACAAAGAAATTGTGGTCGACATCGAAGATGATGAGAAGAAACAATACTATGAAACCAATTATGATACAAGTAATGTACTAGTTTATGTTTACTCAGAATTCTAACCACGTCGTTGATTATTATATTATATTAGAAAATAAAACTTTAAAACATACTTGTATGTTGTTGTGTGTAATATTATTATAATATTTTTAATATGGCATGCAACTAGTATTTTAGAATTCAACATAAGTGTATAGTCTTAACTTCTTATGTTAACACACTAATTTAACATTAGCTATTAACCATAATCCAGCGTTGCCA
Source organism: Heliconius aoede (assembly GCA_037355905.1). Taxonomy (NCBI): domain Eukaryota; kingdom Metazoa; phylum Arthropoda; class Insecta; order Lepidoptera; family Nymphalidae; genus Heliconius; species Heliconius aoede. The sequence continues at coordinate 334,607 of JBAIZZ010000216.1, read as the reverse complement.
GATTTTCTCTCGGTGAGAAGCGGAATTGGTACTTCTTCAGAGAGCGGCATTATGAGTTAAAAGCGAGATTATTTTGCCAAAAGCGGGATAAAAAAAATTAATAATGAGGATTTAATTTATTATGTATCCATTTATTTAAACTTTCAATGGTGATAGATATCAATATATAATATTTTTTAAATGAAAACCGTCACAGATATCAGTTCAAATGTATATAAATTAAAACAATAATAGCTTAAAATAATACTTTAAAAATGATGAATATTAATATAATTATATAACATTTTATTCACAGTTTATTGTTACGTATATCTTTTATGATTACAGATGCATATGGTTTTGGATACGATGTCGGTCCGAATGGTCAGTTTCACCATGAAAACAGAGGTCCCGACGGTGTAACTTACGGATGCTACGGCTACGTCGACCCCGACGGATACCTGCGGGTGACACACTACGTAGCTGATACTCACGGATATAGAGTTATTGAACCTGAGAAGGATGTAGAAGTTTTCCCCGACGAAAATCACGAATATGATGAAAAGTAAGTATAGTAAAACCTGTTTAAGAGGACTTCGTAAGAACAAAGCTAAATACCGAGTCTGAGATGTAAAATATACGAAAAAATAAATAAGCGGTAAAGAAGAAGTAGACGTTTTAGTTAATTATTAATATTAAAATGTTGCTGTGCATCGCTTATGTTAATTTCTGCGCTTTAAATTAAATTTTTTATATATTAAATAATTTAAATTTAGCCCGCTTCTCGATAGAAACAATTTGAAATCAATTTTAAGCCCCACATTCGTGGCAGGGAAACAATTTAAGATATTGATAATATCTTAAATTTTTTAATCTAGAAAAATCAAGGTAACAAATATCAATACATACATAACTATAAGCATTTTTTTATTCTAGTTCGTTGGCGCCAAATAACATACCGGGTAAAATAGTACCCTGGAAGAAACTATATCTACCAAAAGGATGTGGAAAAACGCCAGGTGGAGTTCCTCCAAGGCCACCGCCATTACCAAAACCTATACAGAAACCACCCCGCCCTCCTGTGGACAGCGCTAGCCAAACCAGCAATCCCAAACCTGTTGTTTATCCAGGTTCGTAGAACTTTTATTATACTCTATAATATTGTCCTACTAATATGTTCCTTTTTAATTTTTCATGATGATAACATTATCATCGTGTAAAACATATGTTGTATAGTCTTGACTGCTTAACCGTAGATAAAATATACAGGTACATTACAAATATATATGGATATGTATGTGCATATATTTTTTTTTTTTTTTTTTTTTATATATATGGCCCCTCAAACTTGAATTGAAACAAACTCACCACGTTTGTTGTAAGATATAAATAGTGTTAAATAAAATATATACTATATTTTTCAGGACAAGGAGGATACTATCCAGGATCTCCAGGTACTCCTGGCAGCCCTGGAAGTCCCGGCAGCCCCGGAAGCCCAGGCAGTCCCGGTAGCCCTGGCAGCCCTGGTAGTCCTGGAGGATTTGGTGGCCCAGGAGGGCCAGTAAACCAAGGATCAGGTAAAAATACGTGCTATAATATATAATAAGTATAACTATTTCTATGGACTCTATCTATATTCATATAGTGATGACTAGAATATTAAAATTGAGGCATTTTAAAGACAATTAACTAGAAAGCAATTATCAAGTAAAAAATATGTGAATTTATTTAAAAGCCTATTGTAGGCATTCTTTTAAATAAATCCACATATTTTTTTTATAAGAGTAAAATTTTATACGTAAAAATTAAGGATATTCTACAATTATTACATTAATCATTTATTTATTTGTTGTGGTTATTGCTACGTAGGATATAAGCCAGGTGGCCCTAACGGACAGAATGGTCCAAACGGCCCAAGTGGACCCAATGGACCTAGTGGACCAAGTGGTCCTAGTGGACCCAGCGGACCTAGTGGTCCTATTGAATCAGGTAAATTAACAGCATACAAAATTGTATGTTCATAATAAACTATAAGTAATTTTATATGTTCTTTTTTGCATTAATTACATTTTAAAAATATAAAATAAAATTTCAGGTGGATATTATCCTGGTGCACCTGGATCTCCTGGTAGTCCTGGATCTCCTGGAGGTCCAGGAGGACCTGGTGGTCCTGGTGGTCCTGGTGGCCCTGGTGGCCCTGGTGGTCTTCCAGGATCAAATGGAGAAATTTACCCTGGTCAAGGTATATATATATACATATACACTAAATTAAATATATGTTACGTATTAAATTACGTATACCTCTATTAGGACACATATAGGGAATCAAATATTTTTGTTGGTTTTTCTTAGTTTTACATTGTATCCAGCATGTAGCAGGGTAGGCAGAGGGAGACTAGTACCAGGATACTCTAGTCCCCGCATTCCACTGAATTCTGGAGACATTGTGTGTTGAGAAGCGAAACTAAACGCCGCGCTTTGCCTCGACTACAGAGAAGATATGAAAATATGATATATTTTATTTACTTGAATGGATAGCAATTCCTGTCGTGCTTACCGTCACGCACTCCTGTGCTACGACTGGCCTCAACTTCACAATTTTTTTTTATTTGTAGTTATAAGGAAATTTAAATTCGTGTTTCAATCTCTCTACTATGCAATAATAGAGAATAGTTTAACTAAACGAATTCAACAATATATGATGTATGTAACAAGGTATGATAAAGAAATGTTTGCTTGTAACATAGGTTTTGGACCAGGTGGACCCATTAGGCCAAGTGGACCAAATGGACCTAGTGGACCCAGCGGTCCTATTGGATCAGGTAATATTACAAAATGAAATTTTATATTTTTTTACGTGAATAAGAGGCACATAGCAGGGTAAAAACAGGGCATCTGAGAACTTAGTGTTCAGATACCTTGTTGCCATTAAGATATTTCCGTTCTCCACTCTTTGCTGAATTCTGGAAATATTGCATATCGAGTAGCAGATAACTACTGCGCTCCATCTTGTCAACAGAACGAGTAAATGAATATACTAAATATTTTATTTCATCAAGTGAAAATCGTACCCACAACCTGTCACGCTTACCACGTTTGGTCGTCGAAATTTTATGTATAAGTAAAAAATATTATTTTTGCCGTTCCCTTTATTCCTCAAGTAATATAACAATTAAATTATAAAAATTTACTATTAAACTCAGTGTCGTGAAATTCAAATGGAAGTAGAACGACCTTTACATCCTTTATTTTCGTAATTTTCTTCCTATATCGAATATTCTATACCACTTATATACATTATATAATAGGTAGTAGGATATTATTTAACTAGCAAATACTATCCTACTACTCCTTAGTCTTGATAATGCTGACATTTGCTATCTTGACTTAAGAACAATCAAATTTGGAGCGTCATCAAAATAAAAATAATAAATATAATTTAATTATTATCATTAAACTTCAGGTGGATATTATCCTGGCACGCCTGGATCCCCAGGTAGCCCTGGATCACCAGGCAGCCCAGGAGGACCAGGTGGGCCCGGAGGACCTGGTGGACCGGGTGGCCCTGGCGGCCCTAGCGGGCCTTCAGGATCGATTGGAGAGAATTACCCTAGTCAAGGTACATAAATACACAAAGTACATTAAAGTTTGACTATGAAAAGAAGAAAGAAAGCGCTAAAAACATAAAAATAAAACTAAGTAATGGTATCAATCAGTAAATATTTACATAAAATAATAATTGTGCCATAATTTTTTTGACATGAAAATTATTTAACGATACCTTATAATTTTTTTTTGATATAAATGAAACAAAATACTATTTACTATCATCAAAATAATTTAACATACGAGTACCATGTAAATAAATTTGGCGTTATAGTAATGATTATTTTTATATAAAAATATTATTTACAAAATGTTATTTCCTGACGTTACCGTAACGTTGACATGAAAACGTTTTATTTCATATGCTTGTTTTTATCTCCATAAATTACTTATAAAAAATATGCAAGCAGTAGAAATCTGGATCTAATATTGATAAGCTTCTAGAGAGGAAATAGCATGCATAGTGTCACATGTAACAAAACAGAGAAAATGGGTCCAAATTTAATGTTAACAATTTCAAATTTGATTAATTGAGCCTAGAACTTTATTTACGTATACAGTTATATTACGTCTAACTTTTTATTTCAAATTGCCTATACAGGAAATGAACCAAGTGGACCCAATGGACCTTATGGACCTAGTGGATCTGATGGACCAAATGGAGCAGGTAATTTTATTGTGAACATGATAAAATTTTAAATAATAATTAAGTAATTAATATTTACCTTTTTTATTTATACTAATTATTAATAAAGTTATTTCTATTACTACTTTTTAAATAAAAATTTAAGGTAACTACTATCCAAACATACCTGGAGCCCCAGGCACACCTGGATCACCAGGTGGCCCGGGAGGGCCAGGTGGACCAGGTGGACCAGGTGGACCTGGAGGACCTGGTGGTCCTGGCAGTAATGGAAGCCCCGACAGTTCTGGTACGTAAAACTATTGTTTTTGCTAAAAAATAAAAAAACGTTTTCACGATATGTAATTATTAATATTATTTCTGGGGATTAGGTATACAACTTATTGTAATATGTAAATATTACATAACAAATTATAAAATATAAAATATATATATAAAATATTACACTAAAAAGAAGGAGAACGTAGACGATATATTAATGAATATATTTACGAAAAATAACGAAATAATATATATATCTGATTAAATATTAGGAGTATAGAAAAAGTCGAACACTTATCTAATAAATGATTAATTGATTATATCCTTAATAGAACAAAGACAAAATTATAGAATGCCAATGAATGTTCATTGATTATTCAACGATATTATCAATGATAATCTATAATACGATACAAATTCTATAATACGATACATTTATTAAATATAATGCATTTCAATAGGTTCAGGTCAACATGGACAGCCAGGCAAGCCAGATCAATTAGGACAGCCAGGAAACCCTGGACAAGGTGGTCAATCAGGATACCCAGGGCAACCGAACCAACCAGGATACCCCGGACAACCAGGCCAGCCAGGCAAACCGGGCCAACCCGGTCAACCAGGATACCCTAGCCAAGGCAGTCAACCAGGATACCCAGGACAGCCAGGTCAACCAGGACAGCCAGGATACCCAGGACAGCTAGGACAACCCGGTCAACCAGGTCAACCAGGCAAGCCGGGCCAACCAGGATACCCAGGACAGCCAGGACAACCTGGATACCCAGGACAGCCAGGACAGCCAGGACAACAAGGAGGTCCTGGCGAACAAGGTCAACCAGGATACCCCGGCCAACCCGGTCAACCTGGACAGCCAGGATACCCAGGTCAGCCAGGACAACCAGGACAGCCAGGACACCCAGGTCAGCCTGGATACCCAGGTCAGCCAGGACAGCCAGGCAAGCCGGGCCAACCAGGATACCCAGGACAGCCAGGTCAACCTGGACAGCCAGGATACCCAGGGCAGCCAGGACAGCCAGGATACCCAGGGCAGCCAGGACAACCAGGACAACAAGGAGGTCCCGGCGAACAAGGTCAACCAGGATACCCCGGCCAACCCGGTCAACCAGGACAGCCAGGCCAACCAGGACAGCCAGGATACCCAGGACAGCCAGGCCAACCAGGACAGCCAGGATACCCAGGACAGCCAGGACAACCAGGTCAATCAGGACAACCACTTTATCCAGGACAACAA